>QQSS02027890.1:0-19040 GCA_003687565.2 Craspedacusta sowerbii | reverse complement strand
CCACCCCCAACCCCAAGCCCAACCCCGACCCCATCCCCACCCCCAACCCCAACCCCAACCCCAACCCCAGACATAAGTTCGAAAATATTTTAAATAGTTTTTTGCAGATTAGGAATGATATTGTGTGTATGTATTCGATTTGGCCTTGAGCTGCAGAGAACATCAGAATATCCTTGGATTCGCAAAAAGAATTTAGCACAAATAATTACAATAAACCGCATTAATATTTGACAGCATTAACAATAAGCCGCTTTAATATTTGACAGCATTAACAATAAACCGCATTAATCTTTAATAATGTCAAACACAAACAACACAATAACAACTATTTTCACTTTCATAATTATTCTAACACTTGCTCTTCCACCTCTCTTACCCCCATTAGCTACTCCAGCCGGTACATCAACACCTTACCCAAAGAGCTGCCCAGAGATATGCAGTCCTCCTACTCCGAAACTGCCATCGACAGGATGCACTCATGCTCTCGACAGATCCTGAACGTGTCCAGAGTCAGTGGGTCCCAGGAGACAACTGTGTTGTCCTCAGTGAGGAAGAAGAAGCACCCAGAAGAGAGGCCCTCGACCTGCCTAATCTTGAGCCTGCTGTTGAATCTTTTTATTTACCTTAGCTCCAAATTGTACAAATAAACTGATTTACTATGAGCAAGTATCAGTACTTGGCAGCCCTACTTCCCCACTATCCTGCTCTCCTTGCTCATTCGTTCTCCCAGCTCGTGCTGGTCCAACAGTTCGAAATCGCTGATGGCGTGGCATCTGAAGGAGCCTTTCTGCGTGAGGACCATGACGGCCTGGCTAGAAGGAGTGAAGCGGGCGGCTACGAACTTGTCCTGGTGAGGTGAGAGCGTGCCTCTGACCTTCTTGGAGTGTGCATCAACGAGGAAAAGCTGAGTCATATCGGTTAGTAAGTAAAGGTTTCTGTGCTAATTGAAGTCCATGGAGATAATTTCGTTGGAGTTGAAATTCAGTAGGACTGTTTCCCACTGCCGCCCCTTCTGGCTGTAAATGCAAATCTAACCGTCTCCTCGCCCTACCATCACCTTCATCCTCACTCCTGACCATTCCGGCACCACCAATGTGCTTCGCCAATCCTTCTCCTCGCTCAAAACGCTGTACTTCTACAGCTTGCAGTCCAAAATGATAAGATGCCTGAGGTGGTCGATGCAGAGGAGATGGCGGCCAGTGCGATCAAAGTGGAGGTGGTCGAGTGAGGCGTAGGTGGGGTGGGAGAGCTTGAGAGTGAGGGAGAGGCCGTGGGGCAGCCTGCGGGGGTGGAGTGCTCCGACTGGGTTGACGACGGTTATAGCACGTTAGCGCTTCATATTGAGAATATTAATCTTTGAATGGAAATCAATTAAGTTGGTAAATTGCGCAGGGACATCAACGCCTACCGCTCATCGCCTAACATAGCCCTCTCTGCCATCAAGCGTCTCGAGGAAATTACCCTCTCCCTTGACGCCATCAAAAAGTCTCGCCTCTTCACCGAACTTAAAAAAATATCATCGGAAAAGGGAGAGTTCGGGGAACATGCCAAGGTGGCAAACGCCATCCTGTCAAAATGGAAAGGCGTGATGGAGGAAGACAAGAAGAGGGGAGGCAAGCAAGAGCAAGATACAGGTTAAAAATAGATTTAGTTAGTGAAAGACCGGCTAAAAAAGAGCCTACTCACACGAGCCTAGGAACTAAGCTAGCACCCCCAGCTCTAGACCTTCTTGGCCAGTCTCTAGGAGGCCCTTTAAAGGCTCGGCAACAAGGAGCGAACTAACACTCTCTGCAAGTTGTTGAAACACTCGCAGACTACCACTGACTGCAAAAAGAAGATGCTGAACGGATAGACCGCGATAGTGGACATCGTGGCCTGCAAGCCTTAAATCTTTTCGAAGGAGTAGGCCAAGAAAGCGAGTTAAGCTTAGACGAAGTTACTGCAAACGACAGACGTGGACTTTTGGTCGAAGAAGAAGCAGTAGATCCATAGCTAGGGGAAAGGGATAAAATGCAAGTTCTGCAAGAAGGCGAGTGCGTCGGTGACGAACATGCTTCAAATCCGTGCTTCGGACGAGCCGATGACGATCTTCTACAAATGTTTCGCCTGCTAGCGCAACTGGAAGGAATGAAGGCATTATGATGTTAACACTGTGACTCTTATATCAATTAATTTCATCGCCGCTTCATGCTTGACTGTTTGGCCTTGCTCTCGCAGATCGGGATGTGTCTCTCTCCCGCCTTCTCATTGAACGAACGTCCGCAAAACTTGCACTTTATGTACCCGTTCGCCTCGTTCATCTTCCGAGTCAGCTCCGCCTGCTCCTACTTGCTTAGGGTTTGCTGTCCGCCTGACATCTGCTTTAGTACCATTCTGAAAGCCTAGCTTTGTGCTTTCCATTTAGGTAGTTTGTCGGGCTTTTTGTTTTTATCATCAGGACGAGTTTAAACTTTGATTTCGAGGTCATCGAGTCTCTGAACTTGGCTGTTGAAGGCCTTGCGCTTCTGCTGGAAGACTCGCTTGCACACCTTCTCGTGATTGAGGATGGCCTTGGTAGAAAAATTGCGTTAGCAGCCTTTCGAACATTTAACTAATTCGCCCAGCTCCTAGTCCTATTCTTCAAAGCTATTTTTGCCTTTCAGTTGGGTGATGGGGATATCCTAAAATGATTTGACTGGTTTTGCCGCCTAATTCTTGATGGGTGCCTGCAGAAGGCCTGGCACTGCTGATCTCTTACCTTCAGCAGCCTCCCGTGGCTCCCGCCCCTATCTGTTTTCCTTCTGCGAGCTTGAGGCCCTCGAAGCTAGTTTATTATACTTTTATCTGCTAAAGTTACGTTGCACATCAAAAATAGACCCATCTTTTGATTCCTGAGCTTTGGCGATTTTAGACTTTAGAAGTCTGAGAGAGTCCTTGGCTTGAATGAGTTCTTTGCGATCGATGGAGTCGAGAGTAAGGGGCGGACGAGTGGTAGAAGGGCGGCTCTGAAAACTATTTTTCTTTTGCATTTAAAAGTTAAATGTAAAGATCACTGCGTCAAATCTGCAAGGGGAAGCTGGAGTAGGTGTTTGAAGGGATGAAGCGAGAGATGCTGACGGGGTCGTTCCTGCTGGTGGTGGACGAGCACACCTCGAAAGTGCTATCGCCGTGCATAAAGATGCACGAGATCGTGAAGTTCGGGATCCTGGGCCTCTAACTCCTCGAGAAGAAAAGGAAATCTTACAGGTCGGTTGAGGCACTCTATTTTATCACACCTCGAGACTAGTCCATTAGATTCCTCTGCTAGGACTTCGCCTCCGGAGAGCAGTATGCTGCCGTACATATTCTGTTCTCCAGCCCCTGTCCCAAGTCCCTCCTCAAACGCATTGTCGACTGCTCCAAACTCTACTCTCTCCTCAAATCCTGCAAGGAGAGCCGTCTGGACTTCATGTTCTGGCTGGACCGGCACTATCAGCTCTGTATGTAAGAGGACCTCCGAATGCTAAGCCACCCCGGGAGTCGGGAGTTTGAAGGCTTCATGGGGGATGTGGTGCAAAAGCTGTAGGCCCTCTGTACTTCCTTTACGAAAATTTACTCGTTTTAGATAGTTTTCAATACAAGCTCAAACAAAATTGCTGAACATCTTGCACTCAGTCTCTACACCAAGCTCGACTAGTTCATCAAAAATGCCCTCGCCAAGCGCCTCGACTTGGTCGACAAATCAGCCAAAAAAATTAACGTCATCATTCTTGACCGCGGGTATGATCCCCTTGCTCCTCTTCTGCATGATATAAACTATCAGCCCTTTATGTACGACTTGCTGGGAGTTAAGCAGGACACCGTCTCCTTGCAAAAAGGGCCTTTCCTTCTGGATGTGGCTGATTAAGTCTTCATGAAATTCAGAAACGATCACATTTCGAAGGCCCTAAAGGAGATTCCTGAATAAATGAACTAATTCAGCCAACGCAACAAAGCAGCCAGCATGCAGGCAGGGAAGGGCCACGGCTAGTCCCTTAACAAAGTGATGCAAGATCTAGCCTAGTTCTCGGTGATGACCAGACTATATTCGAGCCACTACGAGATTAACCAGGCCATAATTAAAATCTACAACGAAAGAAAAATTTAGTAATTGCTCGATATTTAGCAGACTCTGCTCACAGGCATAGATAAAGCAGGCAAGCAGGTCGATGGCTCTAAACTCCTCTCAAAAATAAGCGCATACCTCAATGACCCCAAACTCAAAATCACTGGCGAGGAAAAGGCCAGACTCATTGCTATCCTCTTCTGCACCTACAACTTGTCCGAGCCTGATGCCAAGGAACTGCTGAAACTGTTGGGGAGTCCTGAATACGTTATGGCCATAAGGAATATTCGGTAGATGGTTGGTGGACAGCCTACAGATAAGTCTAAGCGGAAAGAGACCTTCTACAAATAAAGCAAGTCTGCTCTGGGTTTCTAAAGACACCTACTCAAAGTACCTTAGTTCGTTAGATCTTTTCTTAAAGGATAGTTGGAAGGAGGCAAGAGTCGCAAACTTAATTGCTAGGAGAAGAGCGGAAGTGTCTTCAAGGCCAAGCTCAGCAAGGACAAGGTCAGCGAAGAGACCATCCTGTTCGTCGTGGGCGGGGTGGGAGTGAACGAGCTGTGCAGGATTCCGAGGGAAGTGACGAGCGGAGGAACAAAGATTTACACTCCAGCAGAGTACCTGCAGGCGTTCGGGTTCAAGAAAGAGAGAGCTCGTGTGCAGGAGGAGTGATTACCTAATTAATTAAAATTATGGATATCAAGGCAGCCCTGAACGATCTCAAATCCTACAACATCAACAGCAGGCTGGCCCCAGGACTCTACATCGACGTCATCGACTATCGCAACGCCTGGCAGATCGGTCGCGTCGTCTCCGTTGACGACTAACTCGTAGTCAACTTTGACGGCTGGGATAACAAATTCAACTAAGTACTTCTATCATCAGACCTTTAAGCTGCCTACTCCTAAAACCGCGCCGTTCCGATTAAATACTCCACCGTACACTGGCGCCCGAAATACTGACCATAAGTCGACCCAGTTTTCGGAGGAGTTTCTGAGATTCGCTTTTAAAATGATGTCAGATCTGCAGAAATCAAAATTCACATGCCTAGATGCGCATAGCGTAAGCCAGTAGCTCAGGGGCCGTTTTCTTTTAAATATCGACTGTTATTTCAGCTTTACAGCCCCTACCTAGGCCTAAGTCGCAGAAATTTAAAAACTCCTTTCTGCCTTCATCTACTATTTCAACTCTCT
Source organism: Craspedacusta sowerbii (assembly GCA_003687565.2). Lineage (NCBI taxonomy): Eukaryota > Metazoa > Cnidaria > Hydrozoa > Limnomedusae > Olindiidae > Craspedacusta > Craspedacusta sowerbii. The sequence continues at coordinate 13,784 of QQSS02027890.1, read as the reverse complement.
CCTCGACTTCACCTCCTCAACTCTCAAAGAATACATCGAACTAACTGCCCTCAATCCCATGCTCTACGTCTTGGTGCCCCAACTCGGCATTGTGGCGAGCACGGCCGAGACAGCCTACTTCCTTAGAACCATCCTAGGGTTGAACTCAGACCTGAAAAAGATAACAACTTTCAAATACAATTTCAAACCGAGAGAGTTCAAATCTTCGAAGTACAGAAGCTAGCGAAGTTAAGTGAGTTTTCAAGTTGACCGATTCGACAACAACGACGGCCTTAAAAAGATCCTGGGACTGCTTTTCTATAAGACAGGGGAGTAGGATTACGTTATGCTGCCTTTCAAGATTTTTGAGCAGCTGATTCTGCTGGTCCATTCGTTTTCTGAACTGGCTCTGACTCCGTACAGGTCCGAGCTAAGGGCCAAAATTAAATAAGCCTTGATATTTAGATTCAACCTGTCCAATCGGTAGATAAAATAGGCCAACATTGACCAGGCCACCTAGACTCTCTTGGTCTGCAGGGACCTTGTCGATTCCAAGGAAGGAGACTAAATCGAGTTGCGCTTCTATTCCCGACTCATCAAGGGCGCAGTTCTCGACCGCAAAATTAGAGGCGTCAAGGAGGTTGTAGAATTTATGGAGCGCAAATAGAAATCGCGCATGAGCAAATCGTAATTGATCGGGCTGCTTTCTCCTTACAAGCTAATAAACCATCTGCTGTAAAAGTCTAATTTCAACATTGAGATGGTGAAGCGGGCGCACCCTTTGTTCCTGCTGTTCAACACGAACGAGGCCTGTCTGTTGGAAATGCTGGAGAGGATCTTCTTGATAATCGGCGACCTGACTGAGCTCTAGCAGGGAGTGCTCTACGAACTTATACTGCTCCTTGCTGAGTCCAAGCCTTCTAAGATAAATGATTCTATCTGGGAAAAAATGATCAAGGAGAGTCCTCCTATCAAGTATGTCAAGTAATTCACCCTCAAGGCCATTGGCTCTCACCGCAAGGCAGGCAAGTCCTAAGTCTACAAGTACTATGGACTGAGCTATCTCCAGACCAAGTTAAGCAACGAGAAGGGCGTCGAGTAGTAGGTGGTCGAGGCTCTGACAAAGATCCTGAATTGCGAGGGCATGAAGGAAGAGCGAGAATTGTAGATCAAAGAATGCTGCAAGAACATAAAGCAGGGGAAGAATAACATCCAAAGTCTAAAGCTGCTTATCGAGCTTATAAAGACAAATGAGTCGTCGGCTTTCTCCCTGAAGTCTGGGATCGAGGAGATCGTGGCCCGACTGTAAAAGGAGTTCCAGCTCAGCGACATCATCATCAACTCTCTCCACATCGAGTTCAGAGATGCTAAGACTCCCAAGGCTGAACACATCAAGATCTATATGAATTTCCTTGAGTCCTACGGATACCTCCTCAAGAAGATTGGAGTCTAGCATTACAAAAAACTATGGCAATACATCGAGCTGCAGCCCTTCCTTCTTGACCTATTCAACTGTTCCAAATAATCCGATAAAAAGCTATCTAAACGCATCGACATCCTCCTTCTGCAAGAGCTCTTTGAACAGATATTTTTGAAATAGGACGCCAAATTCTTTGGGAGAGTGAACAAGAGTATGTTTGAGGCCCTCGATTAACTTTGCATTTTTTTAAATCAATAAAAAGGGTACATCGAGTACAACCTAAAGAAATGTATCCGCCTGGTGAAGTGGGAGAGTGTGAACAAGCTGGTGGGCATGCAGATCTACTGGCGCCTTATATCAGAGAGCACGGCTGTGTCGGCCTTGGCCATGAAGCGACTGGTGGACTTCCATCTGCGCTTTAAGTTAAGAGATCGCAACCAGGATATCAAGATCAGGAAAGACCTTTGGCTAGCGTTTATAGATAAGATAATCGAGGAGTCGAAGGGCAGTCAGTAGGTTGCCATCAAGGTGTTGCTGTATTTCAGCGAGGCCATGAACGGAAGGAAGATCTCCTAAAACATCCACGCTCGCTCCAAGATAGAGGTCAACGTCACCCTCAACGATAAGACCAAGGTCGTCGAAGTCATGCGTTGCAACACCATTTTCCATCTCAAAGGAGTGATCAAGTAGGCCTTCAAGCTGGAAAAGCATTTCGAACTTGCAGACCAGACTAGTTTTTCGATGGAGGACGAAGAAGATTACTCTTGCAGCGCCCTTGAGAAGAACTCAAAAAACGAGTATTCTGTCACTATAAAACTCACGCAAGAGCCCGATTACTACTATATCTCGCTGTTTTATTTCAGACAAGAGCTCTTCGAAAAGGAGAAATACCTCTCGTGGATGGAGAGCCTGCTCGACGTTAAGAGCAATGAGAAGTTCGACGTCTTCTGGAAGTACTTGTCGGAAACTCACAGCAAAACAAGATTAAAGTGGATAGAGAAAAACTTCGATGACCCGTCCATCTTTCCGAACGACCTAAAGAAACTTTGCTACAACTCGAGCCTCGTGCTCGAGATGCTTAGCAGGAGCTAGGAGGACTACTACCTCCGCAGAAAGGGACTTTCTAACCTTATCAAAATATTCATCACTCAGGAGCCACAGATCGCCGCCAATATCAACCAGAGGACCATCCTCTATCTCTCCAAAATCATTAACAAGGTCATCACCAAGGAGTCCAAGGAGTCCAAGGACGCCATTTTCTAGACCGAAGGAGTCCTCGAAAAACTAAAGTAAAAGGCCAAGTCGGGGGTCCTATGCATACTCAAGAAGACTCCGCATTCTTCGCTGGAGTTGGAGCTGCTTTCATCATACCTGTCACTATTAGGATCGATTTACAAGTTAGGACAATTTAAAGGGGAGATCGGAAGCATAGTGCTTTAAAGGGAGCTCCTCGAGGTAGTGGTCTTTTCCTTCTAGAAATAAGACCCCTTTTGCAACTTTTTGAGGGACCTTAGCGCTGATAGCTACTCATGCAAAATTCTTTATCAAACCGTCTTCCAGATCAATAGCAAGCTCCTCCTCTCCAAGAAAGACAAGTGCTCCCTATATTTCTCCCTCTGGCTCATTGTCATCAACCGGCTGGCCAAGACTATTGAGTTCGAGCAGGGAGCGGGCTAGCTCTTGAGATTTTTCATTAATTTACTTAAAAGCGACTTTGGTGTGGAAAAGAGCAGTCCAATAGGACATTAACTCTGCATAATTCTGCGTGAGTTGCTGAAACAGTACCCTGGCGTGGCATCTCCTGTGTTTTAGGCCTAGAAGCTGGACAAGTATTTGATATAAGAGTGTATCTTCGGTAGATTTAAGTTCAATCAAAGCAAGTCACGGTAGAGCGCGTACATGCTGCTGAAAGAAATAGGGTTACGACTGAAGAACGATGAAATCAGAGAGCTCATCATAAGTAAGCTGAGGTCAGCACGATGGCGCAAGGATTAGTAGGTAAGTCAATTTTTTTTCAAAAGCTAAATGAGAGCCAAATCCTTTTATGTGGGCCTCAAGAACCAGCACTCCACCTGCTACATGAACTCCCTCTTCCAGCAGCTCTACATGATTGATGAGTTCCGATAAGGGCTCCTCGACCTCAACACTTGCGCCCTCGGTCCCAACTTCTAGAATAACTCAATCTACCACCTCCAAAAGATTTTCTATAGTCTCAAGAACTCACAGCGAAGTTATGAGGACACCATCGAGTTCTGCAAGTACTACAAAGATATCGAGGGCAATTTCATTGATATTCGGCAGCAGATGGATGTAGATTAGTTCTTTAGCAACCTGATGAATATCTGCGAAAGTGTATCGAAAAAGCTGTCTCGTCCTGATCTTAGTGTGAAGGTCTTCGGAGGAAACCAGTGTTCGCAGCTCATCTGTCAATCCAAGCACACAAGCGAAAGGGCCTAACCTTTTCTAACCCTCTCAGTGTCTGTTAAGGGGATGAAAAGCGTAACCTAGGGACTAAAGAATCTGATAAAAGGAGAGATTCTGGACGGAGACAATGCGTACTTGTGCGAGCGTTGCGAGAAGCGGGTGAGGACTGTCAAGCGCGTCTGCATCCAGGATCTCCCCGACAACCTCATCATCGGCCTGCGCAGGTTTTAATTCGATTTCGATACTATGCAGAAAGTTAAACTCAACGATTACTACGAGTTCCCTCATTAATTGGACATGTACCCTTATTCGAAAGAATTCCTCTCTCAGCAGGAGGGCCAGCAGATCAGCGACCCCAGACCACCTCACTATTACCTTTTCACGCTCAAGGGCGTCATCGTCCACATGGGCAGCAGCGAAGCTGGCCACTACTACTCCTACATCAAAGACGCCTAAGGCTCCTGGTTCTAGTTTAACGACTAATCGGTTTCGCCCTTTAGCCTGGACGACTTGGCGAATGAGACTTTCGGAGGGGAACTGAAGAACTCGGACTCTTTCGGCAGCCTATCGAAACTGAGCAAGTAGAAGATCAACAACGCCTACCTGCTTTTCTACGAGCGGAGACGAGTGAGGATCGCGGGGTCGCTGCGGAACGAGACGACCTAGCTGATCGCCAAGCAGTTCCTGGAGAACTAGAACTCTAAGAGCGAAAAAAATATCTTCTTCTAGGGCTCCTTCCAAAACTTGATCAATGTCTACAAGTCCGACTTTAATCTCTCCCTTCTCTTCTACTTAGCCGTCCTCACTCGTACCAAGCTCTCCCCTGAATCCTACAACCTCTTCGACCAACTCTTCGAACGCCTCTCAGACAATGACAACGCTAACTCCTTGCTTAAAAACACCAACCAACACGTACTCAAGGAGTTCATTCTCAACACCTCCCATAAAGAGCAAAGAGCCTGCGTAGCTTCACTTTACTTGCAAGCAATAAAATATAGTGAGAACGAGATATAGAGAAAGAAGCTGGGCATCCACATAATGCGACTAGTAATGGAAAACCGGAAATGTCGATTGGACTTCACGCTGCGCATTTTATCCGAGCTGGCAAGCAACTAAAGTTGTAAAAAATTTCTAAAAGAAAAGGGGGCGCTCAAAGCCCTCTTCTGTTTCATTGCTTAGGAAGACTTCGCCAATTAGTTTAATATTCCCCTCAAAGAAAACTTTTTCGGATTTTTCCCAGAATTGTCCAGCCCCATTTCCACTATCTCAGGCAGGCGCGAAGCCCATAACTTCGCAGTTTAGACGATCATTAAGCTCGAGCCGGAGCTGAAGTAGGTGATCCAAAAGCTAAATATAATAATCCCAAGATGCAGAAATAGAGGAACCGTGCGTGCGGTGGCTACTTACTTAGCAACTCAAAAGAACATTTTTAACTATTACAGGGAAATTAGATAGTGTTGTTTGCGCTGCGAATAATCAGAACTCAGAGTGGTGCTGATAATTCTAAAGACAATCCTGGCTGTGCGCAGGCCCTCGAACGAGGAGGTCAAGATCATTTTCTAAATTTTCATTCAGCTGAAAGAAAGCCACTCGGGACATTTCGCGGGGACTGAGCAGATTCTCTACTACATCTTCAAGTCAGCGGCTGCCTTCCCTCCCTTCGCCCAATACTTTTTTCAATACATCGATTCCAAAAATTTATCCAAGCATTTCAAAACCATTTTGGCTGATTTGGAAAAGTCTTAATCCTCCTCTTTCAGACTCACATCTAGCAAGAGGAAGGGCCTCCGCGACTCCAAGCTCAACGAAAAACACTATGCCCTCAGGAGCAAAGCTATGCAGGCCAGACTCCAATCACAGGAGGCCGTTCTGAAGGCCTGGTAGATAGATTCATAGGAGTAGGCGTAATTAAATAACGTGGGAACGAGCTGCATAATTTTCAAGTAGAAGAATAACAAGTCAGGAGACGTCAAAGCTGAGCGAGGTGAAGATAACGGAGTCGAGGGGTCTAATTGCCAGAACGAACTCACCGTCAAGCGAATTCCTAATTAAGGACGATCCGCACATTTATAAGTCAGTCTGGACTATGGAATTCAACCCGTACAACTGATCATCATTATATTTCATCCTTACACGCTCGCCCGCGCCAGCTGTCTCACTTTCTTCTTGTATCCCCCGACGTCGTTCTTGAATTGCACGGCCGCGTCCACGTTTGCCGGTGAGTCCAGGTTGGGATCAAGCATCATCGACTGCACGCTGAGGAGCACATCCTCAATGGTGAGGACTGGACGCCATTTCTAGCTGAGTTTCTCTTGGGGGTTGAAGACGTCTTCCTAGGGTGGGTGGAGGATGGAGATGCAGACTCTTCCATCTTTGTATATATTTGGATGCCACATTTAGGTGAGGAAGATCATAGTAGGTGGATTTTAAGGGTAATCGTCGGGGAAAGTGAGGATGGAGTTGAATAGCCCGCCTTCGAACAGCGAGTCGGGAGGGCCCTCCATGCAAATTCGCCATTGGAAAAAGTCATTGTTCTCGAGTCCGACGCTGAAGGAATACTAAGATTTGGAGATGACTGGTGAGGAAGAGACGCTCGAACTGCTTTTTGAGATGCATGAGTGCGATCTTTCTCTTGTCCATCATTAATTTGAATGAAATAAATCAGTCATCTTAAATGGATTAGCAATTTACTTAAGCAAAACTCAAGCTCGAATACGCCGTGCAGCAGGGACTTCTCCCTCCCAAAGTCGAGGCCAAGCTCCTCCTCCTAGCCAGTCTCGTCGACTCCTCTCCCCTCCCTTACTTTAGCTAGGAACTTTAAGAGTTTTAAAAGGATGCCCTTGGCTGTCTCAGTAAGTAGGACTGCAAACGTCTTTTTCTGAACATTGTCAGCAATTTAAACTTCGGACGTTAGAAAGGAGTGCTGATGGCCAAGCGCGCTGGACTGATCAGCAGGTGGTATCAAACCAAAATATAATTAACTTCCAAGGGGATCAGACTAAAGCTGAACAGCTTTCTGTAGTTGTAGCGGTAGGAGATAAGGCTGGGGTAGATCCGGAACATGAAGAAGCGGTGGGTGATGGAGGTGTTGCGGAAGAACGGGGAGAAATTCATCCTGGGGGCCGAGCATGAGCTGACCCTCTTTAACTGGAAAAATAAAATTCTAAAACACTTCTAGAAGGAAGACATGAAGACAGAGGTTGAGGCCAACGACGCCCCCGAGTTCAGCGATTAGGACGAGGACACCTCTCCGCCCGAGTACGATTCATACATAGCCGACGTCTTCGGGGACTAGGATTTCATGCTCCTCGAAATGAACGAGACCACCAGGATTCTCACCCACAAACAGATCAAAGGGCTGCTTAAGGCGACAGTGTGGCTGAAGACGGAGGACTTGGGGAGAGTGATAAATTTGCTTCATGAGCAGCAGCTCTGGAACTCATGCGTCGAAAGCGTAACTGTAGTCAATAAAATCTAGAGCTTAAATTTCATCGTTCAATAGAAACACAAGCCAGAGGGGTTACTCACCTTTTCCCGCGACTTCCTGTTCCTGCGCACTGCTTTCCGCAAGGAGGACGTCCTCTACCTCCTCGACAGGTCCATTCCTGGCGAATCCACCTCCGCTACTGTCATCAGGGGAGTCATCAACCGACGAGTTTATGCCATTCTTAAACATCCTTAGGAAAACAGTAGTCTAGTGATAATTTTGCTAGAGTGCGACAACAAGGGCTACAACACCGAGCAGTCCAACCTGCAGCGTAACGTGACTCTGTTGAAGGAGCACGCCAACCTGGGGGAGTACTTGCGGCTTTAGAAACTGCTGAAGAAGGGGAGCGAGTCGAACCTGTTCGAAGGAGTGTTTGCAGTGCGAGTGTAGAAGGCGTTCAAAAAGAAGAGTCTGAAATCTAGTCGCCAATTAAGTTAATCGAAATTGAGTGAGGCTACTCCTTAGTCCCCTCCTACGCTTTAAAGGATCGAGGAGGACCTCGTTAGCATAGTTTCCAAGTAGCAACACCACTCATCTCCGCTCAAGCCCCTCCCAGTCGACCACCACTTCCTCCCCCGCTGTGTATAGCTCGGCCCCAACCACTACTTCCTTAATGACGCCTGGGAAGTCCGCGAGGGACGGATGATCTTCGTGGATAAGGAGACAATTAGGCGGCAGAACGAGGTGATCAGCTACCTGCTGAAGCGGATCGGGTCGAATCTGCTCTCGGGTAAATCCATAATGAACATCTCTTTTCCAGTCAAGATATTTGACCCCTACAGCGACATCGAGCGGCTCATCTGGCGCAACTCCCTATCCGCTCACTACTTTCCGCTGGCGGCCTCAGCCTCGCCCGAGAAGCAGTTGGGACTGGTGCAAATTTTTCAGGTGACGAGGGCGAATTGCTGCCTGGTAATGAAGAAACCATTCAACCCGATTTTGGGGTAAACTTACCAAGCCTTTAACAAGAATTAATAAATCTACGTGTAACAAATATCACACCATCCGCCTATTTCAGCCTTCCTGCATGTCAGTCCACTCTATCGATTCCACGGACTCGAGCAGCCCGACGTATGTCTCGGCTTCAATACAGCCACTGGCTAGTTCAAGGGCTCACACACCCTCGAGTTCCTAGATGGATAAACCATCACCCTCTATTATGCTGGCTTCCAAATGAAAGGAATTATGTTTGGAGACCGCTAAATTGCCGTGGTTGGCAGGTTTCTGGCAATTAATGAGAAGCAGGGACTTGTGGCCTAATCCAATATCGGAGTCAAATTCAACAAGGACGTGTACAAATTGTCAAGTGAGTGGAAGCAGCAGGTAAACGCGAGTTCAGTGGTGGGAGGAGTGTTCCGAGTGAGGAGCGAGGCGATGGCCAGGATAAAGGTGCAAAGGCACAACTTCAGCCTAAGCAAGCAGGACCTACTGTCCTAGGAGCTATTGGCTATCCGTGGACACACTATAAACAAATTGTTCCTTGGCCAGTAAGAAGTTTATTCTTTGACAAGTCCAGTTCCTCTTTTTATCAAAAACTCTCCCTCCCCTCTCGCTTCCGACGCCACCTTCAGGCTTGACCGCCACTTCCTACAGGCTGGCCTTTAGGATCGGGCCCAAGAGGAGAAGGAGCGCCTTTAAACCAGGCAGCGGTAGGACCGCAGACTGAGGAAGGAGATGGGTTCAAGCCAGCATTGACTTGTCATTTCTAGATCATGAGACTCATAATAAATTTGTTGCAAAGGGTGTTGAGGGCTCGAGGGTCACAACGCCTCTGGTCTACGCTCCTGCTTTTGAAGACTCTGGTGACGGTTTTAGCGGCCTCGCCCGTATTGGTCCTGGCAACTTTTTGAAACCTTTTGAAAATCTGTTATGGAGTTTCCTAAGGCTAATTTTGTCTGGTATTTTTGTGCCTCCTCCTCTACTTAAGTCCCATCATATAGAGCTTGCGGGCTGGGAGCTTCAGGGCTCGCTTCTCCCGCTATTTCTCTTTTGTGAAGTTCAGGTCCGATATGTGGTTCTTGAACTCGATGTCCTCCTCCAGCTGACTCAACGTGTTCTCCAGTTTTATCAACTACAGATCTACCACCCTCTTTGCTCCCTTTTTACGCGGACTGTCGTCGCAGAGGACGTTGAGGTTGGCGTGGGTTCGCACCTCGACCTCGATGTTGAGTAGAAATATTTAGTCAAACTCAGAAAATTTTTAGTAGAAATCCCTGTGGCGTTGCTAAACTTCGTTGGCGAAGGACTAAGCCATTGACCTCAAGGCCGAGTCCATCGGCTAGACTGTCCCGCTCGTGTACTTCTAATGGAATTGCTAGGGCAGGTAACTCTTCTAGCCAATCAATAGTTTGCATCTCCCCAGAAGGTCGTAGATTAGGAGCTATTTCTACAGCATTCTCCTTGCCCAGGCGTGCATTAAAGCAGCCTTTAAGGCTTTGTAGGCGAGCTCATACTTATCCAATTTATGAAGCGATTTTGAAATCGAGATGAGGGCTTCGACCTTGGTAGACCAGCTGGAGGTTAAGCTTGCAGCCATACGCTTATTAAAATGAGACTGCTTGGTTAAAAAAGTAAAGTGCCCTTTAAATATCGTCAATGAAATACATGCACTACCCTGCGAACAGGACTGTCTTCTAGAAGCAGCTCATGCTCGAGCAGTCGATTGCGAAGTTTATCAGAGTGATTGTGACTGGTGAGAACGGTACTTTCCGTGAGCAGAGTCAAGTCGCGAATCTCGAGAGCCTTCTTGAGAGAAGGGAGCAAGCGAAGCAGGTTGGTAAGAAAGAGCGTCAGCTTAGCATGAGGGAGATACTAGCGGGAGTTGGAAATCTGTTTGACTAATTAAAGCTGGTTTTCGTAGTTCAATAGGTTTGCTACCTTCCTCGGGCCCTTCTCAGAGGTGGTGCGCTCACCCTCTATTCTAGTCCTGCTGATTACGGTGCGCGCCCGCTCCCTGAAGCGACTCTTGGACTTCCTGAAGTTGCGGGAAACGGGCTTGGACTAAGGTTAGTGAGAAGAGACATCGAGAGAGCAGTACAAGTGGATGCTGTCTCTTATTGATTTTTTTATTGAGGTCTTGTCAGCGGTCGAAAATTTCTAGCTCATCTGCTCTTTGAACACTTCGAGCGTCGATAGGTCGATCGTCCGATACGTTGACAGAGTCCTCATTATTAATTAATGGAACTTAAAGAATACGACGCTGAACTTAAGCTCGTGTTGGTGGGCGACTCGGGAGTGGGCAAATCTGCGCTGATCGCACGGCTGGTGGACGATAAGTTTAGTTCTGAGACGCTGTCAACGATTGGAGTGGATTTCCGGTTTAGATCAATGGAGATCGAGGAGAAGAAAGTGAAGCTACAGATCTGGGATACGGCTGGACAGGACAACTTCCGCTCGATCGTGAGCGCCTACTACAAGGGCACTCACGGGATCGTCATTGTCTTCGACCTCAAGAACTCAAAGACCCTTGCAAATATCTAGTAATTTTGGCTGAGAGAGGCCAGGGAGAATTGTGACTCCAAAACCGCCATCATGCTCCTCGGCAATAAGTGCGACCTCCACGAACTCGAGGTCACCAAGGCCACTATCTAGCAATTCAATGTCAAAAACAATATCAAACTATATTTCTAAACCAGCGCCTGCACTGCTCAAGATGTCGACCTGGCGTTCCGGACTCTCGCCAAATAGCTGATAGCTCAGGGCAATCTGAGGAAGAAGGAGAAGCCAGAAGTGACGCTGCAGAACCCTTTAACGCCAAGTGCAGTTCCCCCAAAAAAATCGAAAAAGTGTTGTGAATGAGGGTGCATTTTGCGATCATCTATCCTTCAATATTGCTAATCTGCATCTGAGCCTTCAAGCAGCTCCTTCGTCCAGGAGCTCTAGTTATTTGTCTCCAAGAGCATCTGCAGCTTCTATCCGAGGTTCAGTTCCAGTCGCTCCTCGATCAGTCGCACTGCGTTCATGCTTAGTCTCCTGCAGTTATACCCTTACATCACTCCCAGGCAATATCCTTTCAAATACGCGTTCCTTGGAAATTGCACTGTCAAGCCATCTTTTAACTCCACTTGGCAGTCTCCAGAAGCCTACATGATGACTTTAGGATACTTGCAGATGAGATGAATGATGAGTCTGTCGGGGAGACAGAGGATGAGGTAGAAGGGGAAGTCCTTGAAGAGGGAGTGGAGATGGGGAGAGGAGAGGCGAGTGGGGTGTGCCTGCTTGGGGAAGCAGGGGAGGAGGGGGAGATCAGGGAAGACTGTCATCAGTTCGAAATATAGTCACCTGAAGACGGTTCAGTTTTCTGTATGATTAATAAAGTATATGCAAAAACTAACAGCCCCATTTCATTACTGCGAAAAGATACCCGAAATCAACCGCATCTACCACGCCCCCTGGCACCAACACCTCGCCCAAGTCAACACTCGCGAGCTCGAGCGCAAGGACCACTTCCAGGCTCATTCCTCCCCACTCCAAATACACCTTCTCAACTCTCCTCCTCTCTCTCCAGAACCTACTGTAGCAATTCGTATTTTAGAGTACTCAAAAAGCTCAAAGTTGCTGTTCAAATCACTCGGACGGTTAGGGGCAAAGCGCTTGGATAAAAAAAAGCCTACCTCGCGACCGGGTGTCAAGGGAGAGTCTTCTTAACGGGCTGCAATCAGAGTGGTAGCGAGGGGCGTAAACAAGCAGAAATTCAAGAAACAGCCGACATTATAATAAAATTCTAAGTCTTAGTAAAGTTAATTTAGAACATCGAACGTTCTTTCGCCTGTCGTGAGTTCACAGTCCTCCCGAGCAGCCCATTAGAGCAGCGATTTCCCCCTTCTCGCACACTCTCATTCTAGACCCCATTCCCTCAGGAAAAATCCGCCCCACTTTGACAGACACAATATCTAAGCTGTTAATTAACTAAATTAAAGTTAGCCATCAAGTCTCGGGAACTCACCAAGAAATCACCAAGACACCAAAGTCGGACCACGCACCAACCATAATAAACCAATACCTCCACCTACTTAGGGGCTAAAGGGCCCATCGTCCCCACAGTCTAAGGCTGAATTTAGGACGTCACTGAAGAAAGGATTGGCTCGGGGGAGACGGGGTCAAGGTCCTGCGCCCTCTCGCGGCTTCCCTGTGTCTTAAAAGGAGATTGAGGAGTCTGCCTCGAGAGAGTAGTCAGACTCGCAATAATAATATTAAAAGAAGAAACTGAAAGAGAGTGTGCTCTAACACCATGTTGCTGAACTTTCAGATTCCAAGTAGTATATTCCTCCTCCTCCATTAAGGCTACCCCGATCCCCCTAGACGCAGACGGCAGGTGAGCTCAGTCCAGCCACTTCTTCATTAACAGTTAATGGCTTCTAGGATACCCACAATGGATATTTAATTTTAAGAAAAGAAGGGGAGAGCTAACAGAGGTAGCTGGACAAATAAAGGTTCTTTGAAAAATCTCATGGCTCTGAAAATTTATAATCTAAAACCGTTATACAGCAAGAATCTCATCCTTATACCAAGCCTTCAAGCACACAACTCGCTGACCCAACTGCGACATTAAACCCGTCTGTTCAGCTCCTAGCCAATGATAGTTCCAAAGAAAAGAAGGAAGAGCCAGCCCTTACGAATCACCTTCCAAGACAAATCGTAAACGATTAACATGAAAATTAAAACTTTTAGTCTCCTACTACCAGTGACTAAAAGCCTGCCTTTTTAAGCAACTATTATGAGGTCAGCAATCATAGATTACTAGATCAAGGAAGATAATCTGGGCATAATGGAAAGAAAGAAGAGGGCTAAAATGGGCCTGCCTATAAAGGCGAGATTCCTAAACAGCCCACAGACAGATTATAGTCTTAAGCCAGAGTTCAATTTCTTAAATCGTAGAGCAATTAGAGCACTTTCAAAATCTGCTAGCTCTAGAATTTAAATATTCATTTGGCTACTGTGTCTGCCAACAACCATAAATAATCTCACACAATCTAGCACTTCTCTCCCAATTAACTCCAACTCCCTCACCCTCAACTAGCAACACCACAACCCCAATTCATACCTCATATTACCCCAATTTAGGATCACCTACTCACAGCTCAGCAAGTTTAGAACAACTCTCCCAATGAACTAGCAGCACAGCACCCCAACGAAATCCACCAGTCTCACCTGAAGCAAGCTTAGCATCATGAACTAACAACACAGCACCCCAACGAAATCCACCAGTCTCACCTGAAGCAAGCTTAGGATCAAGAACTTATGGCACAGCACCCTAACGATATCCCACAGCCCCAACTTGGGCAAGCTTAGGATCAGGAAATAACAGCACAGCACCCCAACGATATCCCATAGCCTAGCTTGAAGCAAGCTTAGGACCACGAGCTTACAACACAGCACCCAAACGAAATCCCCCAGCCTGGCCTGAAGCAAACATAGGAATACGAACTTACAACACAGCACCCCAACGATATTCCCCAGCCTGGCCTGAAGCAA
>QQSS02027779.1:0-19047 GCA_003687565.2 Craspedacusta sowerbii | reverse complement strand
CCCCCTTCTCCAAGAAACGTTAAGTTTGGAAAGTATTGCTTTTCATTTTGATACGCAAGGACACTAGTTTAATTATTTTATTTAGGCCTTTGGATCGCTTGGTGTTTGTCCTGTACTGTACGTTTCTGGAGAGAAATAAATATTGTTGTTGTATTGTTGTTGTTGTTGCAATTAGCTATGACGCGAAGTCCTTGATTATCTCGATGTATGGTAACGATATCAATCGGGGAAATCGCAGTTGGTGCGATGCAAAGTGGAATCCTAAAATTTCTCATGACCCTAGAAAAGAGCATTATTCCATTCTGATGATCAGCAAAAACTCATTATTAGGTCTTATTGTGCTTGCGCATTCACAACAGTATTTGCAACAGAGCTGAAATTCGATGCCGATTGTGAAATGCCCTCAAACGTCCAGCTGAGAATACAATTTCACCGGAAACGAGAGAACTTTAGCACTAACGACCAGACGAATGAAGAGTGATCGGCACGCTGACGTTGCTAGCCCTTACGTTGGTCGACTTGCTACTACTTAAGTTGGTAGCTTTGTTAGTCGACTTACATTGTAGTAGGCAAATCAACGACAAAACTCTGAAGTTGGACCAATGAAATAAAGTTCTAAAGTACTATTTTTACAAAAAGCCGACCAGCGCCAACAGCTGAAGAAAGAAGAATGGGACTTCAATGTATGGCAAAACAATACAACTTCAGCGAAGACAAATCGTATCCCGAAGAATCCGGCTTCAACAATCGGCTAGAACTGGTAGAGAAATTGTTCACGCGGAGTCTGCCGACACGCCAAGAACTACTCAAGGTGTGTCTAATAAGGATCTAGATTTTATATCCGATCGGGGAACAGAAGCGGTTCCGTTACAAGAGTTTCTCAGGAAGGGTGCAAAATGGAAATGCTATCCAAGTGAGCTCCAAGTGAGCTCCAAGTGCGCAAAGAACTCAAGAAGGAGGGACCATCCGATGGCCTTCTTCAATCTAGCACTCCGGATGCACGGCGGAAGTGTGGTCAAACCTGCACCTTCTGCATCCAGATCGATGTAGCCGAAAAAAAAAGAACTGCACCCAAGGGGAAAAAGGAAGTCTGCGCAGCTGTCTTTGGAATCACAAAATTGGCCTAGTCAAGATGGTCGCGGATCATAAACTATTTTGCAGGGCTTGCTGGCTCGAGGGACAAAAGCTATATCTGCTGGTATGCATAGCAGAATTATTCAAGATTGGCTTAAATTGACTCATTAAACTGCGAGTCGGGTTACTCTATCGAGAAATAGATGTTGAAAACGGACCTTCTCACGAAAACCTCCATATCGAGATCTAAGGTCCTGAATGTACCACCATTACTACTGCTGGTGGAGGCTAAACTAAGCGAAGCCCTGGCGATCACATATTGGTCTATGGCCTAGCGAGTTGCAGGTACATAGGTTTGCGTAAAATCAGGTCGGACTAACTAACTCAGAAGCAGAATCATTTACAACCCAAAAAGAAAAGCTGCTCATTAACAGTTAAGTCCTGTCCCGAGCTCCCTGAGTTGTCATTAAACCCAAGCCAAACAAACCGATCATCATGATGTCGTTGAACATCTGCTAAGACATTTTACAACGTCATTGTAACGTTTGCCCTGTGCTTGCGCATTCCCTACTGCATTCGTCGATGAGGTCTCCTTACTGCCGAACTGACACTTTGCCAGCACATCTTCATCCGTTCTATGCGGGACACCAACTGGCGAGATACATGTTGATAATGATGTGATAAATGTTGCCTCTTGTCACATCATCATCTCAGCCGAATGCAGGCGAGTTTTGTTGTTTTCGTTATAATGACTAGCAGTAAATCAAGCATATCGTCGAAGTGGCTAAGAGAGCATATCCCTTCTGAATGCAGGCGAAAGTTTCGCTGTTGTCATTGTAAAGAGTAGGAGTACCTCAAGCGTATCTTCGAAGTGGATCAAGTCCATTTTTTATGGGGTACTTTTCCCGACCAAACCACGACCGTTCTGGACTCAAACCCGTTATTTCCCGCGTTCTTATTCCTCGCCATAGCCACCCGAACGAGGCAGCATATTATGCATCCGTAGGCTGTGGCAGTCATGGAGCTCGAGTACACCGCATCCCATGAGCTCAGACACCGTTTCTTCACCCAAAATCAGCTGCCAGGAAATCGCTCATTACAACTTAGCGGAGCCAAAGCCAAAGCAAGATCCACAAGCGTGAAGACCCGTGGCCTTCGTAAACATGGCCACCACGGAACACCGCCATCCTCCCGACTGTTCGTCGCAGCCTGAACAAAACCAGCCTTCTGCTGCATACCAACGCTTACTAGATTGCTGTCTTAATATGTGGGTGCTACACGCTATTTTGAAGATCCGCTCAACCAAGTGAGCGTCTGTGGGTCAAGCGCAATTTAAGAAAACGCAGGATATTCGGTCGCGGTCAAGAACGGTTCTCTTGTTTCTTTCCGGAGGGAAAAAGCAAATTTTGCAGGTGACAAATGTTATATAAACTTCTCGTGACCAGCAACTTGACAACGCATTAAATTCAGTTGCAAATGTGAAAAGAAAGCGAAAAATTACTGACGCACGAGGGAAACCTTGCTCCTAGACTTGCTCATGCCAAATATTCGTATCAAAATCCATCGAAGACGTCTAAATATAAGATAAGCTTCGTCACGACTTGCCACTCGCTGCTATTGCTGCCCGTTTCCAATATGGCTCATAACCGCTGCTCGCGGGTCAATGTGCGATTTCAAGTACCTTCAAGACCAAGAACGCGCAAAATAAGACATTTTTGAAATTGAATAATCATACTCCTTCAAAAACGCTCAATACAGGCAGCGCGAAGCCGTTGAAAAACTAACCCATACCAATAAATACAATCTACGATCGCCAAACACGCTACATTAGATTCCTTGAAATTACTTACTGAACAAAGTTCAATGGAAGTAAGCAGGGTCTCAGATAGCTGTTCTTTCCATTTTCAAAAGTGACTTTAGATTTCTTAGTCACCCACCATTAACTTATAAACAGCTTGCTACTCGTA
Source organism: Craspedacusta sowerbii (assembly GCA_003687565.2). Taxonomy (NCBI): domain Eukaryota; kingdom Metazoa; phylum Cnidaria; class Hydrozoa; order Limnomedusae; family Olindiidae; genus Craspedacusta; species Craspedacusta sowerbii. Next base: position 16,006 of record QQSS02027779.1, on the reverse strand, counting down.
AGATTTTGTCATTCCAAAATAACCCAAATCCCGACAGGACCCCCGGTCTTACAAAGTCTATTTCTGTTTGCAGCATCACCAAACTCAATAGTGCCATCAACCTTCTATGCATATAAACTCTTGATGTTTTATCCTATAAAATGGCGCGTGAAGAAACTTGCGCATTGAACGAAACGGGTCCTCGACACACGCGTAAGAGCGAAACCATCATAAAATAGCGCGTGAAGAAAGCTGCGCATTGAACGAAAAGGATCCTCGTCACACGCGTAAGAGCGAAACCCTCAGGCATTCGCCCCGTACATAAATATAAGCCGAATAGTGAAACATCTGCAGTGATTTGAAAAAAACTTAAAACCAATTCTAGCCGCCCGACACCACAAATCTTAAAGATCTCCAACAAAAAAAAAAAAACCAAAAAAAAAAAAAAAACATCAACAAAGAAAACAGAAAAAAAAAGAAATATTTATCATTAGCAGTAATAGCCTTCAGAAGCAAAGATTCGCGCGAACAATGCATCATGGCACTAAGACAGTTTTACATCGAATTGTTCACATGAAAACGATATGCCTCGTGCTTGGTAACGCAGATTTAAGTCAAGATAGAACAGAAAAGTAAAAATAAAGGACGAAATAAAGTAGAACACACACACAAAGACACACACACACACACACACATACACACACACACTATCCATTTTGACTCCGAGATTGAGGTGACGAAGGCAAACCACCCAAACTTGGATAAAATCATCCTGCTTGTCGTGCGTTAGTCATCTCATATAATAGGAATTCCAAAGGTGGCAACCATGCAAATCTTGACTTGCCAGGAGCTGACTCAGAGCTCGTCGCGGTAATTTCCAGAATAATCTCGCCAGTGGAGCAGAGTGTAGCGATTCTCAGAAGGGGCCAGCTTGCTAAACACGGTCTCAGGAGGGCCCTCGCCTGATCCACCCTTGCCAGAATGCGGCTGAAAGAAATGCCGCACCCATCGAAAATATAAAAAAAATTCTTACATGCAAGTTTATCTTTATTACATGTTTTCCCAGTTAGGACTAGACCCTTAAAGCCTTAAATTGAACATCTTGCAGTGATACCTAAACACTCGAGTATTAAAAAGAACGTTTTCTAGTAATACCTCAACATTTAAGCTTAAAAAAACACGTCTACCAGCTATGCATAAACACTTAAGCGTTAAAACGAACGCTTATAACACAAGCTGCAATCCTAAGGTGCAAACCTCTCACAACATTAACTAGCAGTCGCCGAAACAAGGGAAAAACTTACAATTTGGTTTCCTTCTCCCTGCATTTGTCCCTGGTCATGGGTCGCACCACCCGGCCCTTGGTCTTCACCCTGGCTTTTCACCTGCTCAGGTTGCTTCTGGTCGCCTCCCATATGGTGGTCGCCGGTATCAGGCTGCTTCTGCTCACCTTGACCTTGGGGCTGCTGATCGATTTGGCCGTGGTGGTGTCCCTGGTCTTCACCTTGACTCTCCGGAGGCGGATTATGGAAGTCCATGTGAAGCTTTCCGCTATGCAAGTCCATGACAAACTGCTTCATTTTGCCAGGTACCCTAAAGTCGGGAAGGACGTAATGCCAAAACCAAAATAACTTTACACAACACATTAATAAATGCACTAGTAATAATAACAATAATAATAGTAATAATAAAAACAATTTTCCTTTTCAAAAAAGAGCTCATACACCATACAAAAATATAAATATTTGCAGTCCCGTGACTCGGTAGCTTCCTGCCACTCACTAGGTAGACATGACATCCAATAGAAGACGCAACGAGGTGCTCACCACCAGATCATCAAAGTTAGGAAGTTTCCACCCTCTGTTATGAGAGCAAACGATGCAGTAGGAGGAGCTTATAAAGGTTTCATGATTGTTAATACTTAATTCGCCATTCTTTTTGACATGACCGACCCCCCCCCCCGGCTATGGCAATATATCTGTTCCTGAGTTTCTGAGGACCCCGTCGCGCCTGTACATAGATTTATGAACGTAACAGACTCGTACAAGTCAAATAATTTCTCCTCAGATCTAGCTTCTTTTCTTGAGTTATTTCTAGATTCAAGAACTGCCGCCAACTCTAGCATAAGCATGCACTACATGCATACGCATGAAACCCTCATTCTTATTAGCCCCGAGCTAAAGAGGATGTCTCCCTCTTTAACGAATGCACGTGTTACAATTTCCGCGTTTACTGCTAACTGCATTGCAACTATGGAGTTGATTAATATGAGTTTGAGGAGAAAAACATACGACGTTGTTATCGTTGCTGTCGTTGTCGTTGTTGCTGTTGTTGATGCTGTTGTTCTGGTTGTGCACAAGCAAAGTTCATCGTCCGCAATCAGGCTCGGCAAAGGAAATTTTCAGCTTGCAAGAGGAGCCCGGGCGATTCGGTTTCTCTCTAAGCTTGCTATAGATATGCAGCGCAGCACGGTCTCATGCAAACAGTTGCCTCGACCTTCCCTCGATGCCGTTATGCAAGATCCGACTGCTACATGCCCAAAGGTGAGGCTCTCTGGGCCGTGATGGCATCTTATAATATGGGAAGAGAGCCATCTTTACAAATTTGTTGCTTTTCGTAGGGTATTGGTCGGATAAAGATTTCGAAGGAGAAAGGGTTGGCGGCCACGTGCTGTTGACACGTCATCAAACATTTGATAGAGATGGCAGATCTAGGGTTCTGGGTCAAACGATAAGAACTTTCTAGGTGCAGAGTTTAGCGATGATTCGATTTTCCCGTAATGCCGTTCAACGTCGACGTTTGAGCTTGTCGATGATGGTTAGAACCAAGCGTAGATACAATTCTTCGGAATGCTCGTGTATGCCATGAATATGCGTGACACTTTATGTTACGTCCGTACGGCTATTAGGTATTATGTATAGCGTGCTAGAAAACGGAAGTTAGAACGATGAGCGCAAAAACCTGGATACAACGCTGTCAACATTTTATTTTACACACAAGTTAAAGATCTAGGACAGTTAATGTGCCGCAGCCATCTTTGGAGAGAATGAAACCGCACTATGTAGCAGCTTGTTTTTCGGCGGCCTTGGAAGATCTGTCACTTGTTGCATAATGTCTGAACATGATGATGCGATCAAATTGGTTGAACTGCCTTGTTCGACTCAGGCATACATCGCCTTGGGGTTGCTTAAATGAGTACCGCTCAGCGACGTAATTACGCGAGTAGTTACGAGCGGATTAGTCGAAGAAGCCTGTGAGGTGAAGTTTGCTCTGCCAGACTCTAAAGGTTTAAACTACCGAGAGCGATGATCAAAAGGCCATCATCCCAGGCAGCATGCCTTGAATAGCAAGTGGTGCCGAGATACACGGAATGTGTCGTAACAAAAATGAAAATATAAGAAGCTTAAAAAAATTATACATAAATATATATTGACCAGGGAAGCTCTGATTCGAAGGTGGTAATACAATTTGCATCTCCTGTAAACATGAAGCAGAGACAAGCCAACTTGCTAAGCTACACGCAATCGCCAAATTTCCTTAACTTTTTTGCAAAAAAAAAAAAAAAAAAAAAAAAACAAATGCCAAGAACGAGGGCATCGCCCAGTTTGCATACAACGTAGCATTTTTTAGAAACTCTTGCCCATGGCTAAGTCGCCATTATACATGAAGTTTTATAAACTCAAGTTACAAGGCGATACATCGGTCGCTCACGAGGGGACAACGACATTACGTTTCTACGCGCCATTACGCGTCATTAAGACATAAGAACCTACTCGACTTCTCTAAAGTTCTTGAACAGATACATGTGCCGGAAGCTGTCGATGCAAATCAGAGGGAGATCCTAAAATCGAGCGAAGAAGGATTAAACCAGCCTGAGGTGACAAAACCAGGCACGTAAACTCAAACTAAATAAAGTATCAACAGAGGAACAACTTTCATTGACTTAAAGATATATATATATATATACATATATATATATATATATATATATATATATATGCATGTATGCATCAAATATCCATCTCTTCTTGCAAATGTACAAATCAAGGGCACTCACATCAATTGTCTTGCCTAAATGGTGGAGAGGGTGAGAAAACTTTGTACCGTCAGCCGTCAGAAAATTAACCCGACCTAAAACATCATATGAATTATGAGCACGATACATAGCCAGATAAATAGCTGCACAAGATATAAAACGGTTACTCCGAAACTAGCACGAGTGCGAAATTTTAGGCGTAAATATTTTTTTCTAAAGTCAACATCGAAAGTCAACATCGAAAAAAGAAACAGCTGATGTCGTGGAGAAAAGTTCAAGCAACTTATGTGCGCAACTGCAGATCGTGAGTCAACACAGGGCTTTCTTAAAAACCTACGCCTTCACGTCGCCATACTATGTTGTCTACAAAGCAGCTACTTTAATCAGGCTAATCAGATCAATTATTAAAAATGTTTCATCACAAAGCAGCACAATGACCCGTTCTTATTTCATATTAAAACCCCATTTGCGCATGTATTAAAAAGGTTTAATCTTAATTTTGCAGAGACTGGTTTCTCACAAAAGTCAGATTCTACGAGCAACTAACTCGTACGCTAGCCGCACACAGAGGCAAGTGAGCGGGTACTTAGGCAGGTACCTTTCTCGTGCATGAGCTCCCTGATTACAGCATTCTTAAACTTCGCCACACTTGCCCCGTCGCCGGGCTTGTGGAACAAGATCAAGAAGGGCAAGCCTTCTTCGGTCAAAGCCTCGCCATTTTCGAACGTGATTTCTCGAATGAGGGGAACGCACTTGTCCTGGGCCCACTCTTTGAACGCTTCAAGATCGGTCAAAGGGCCAGTGTAAGTTTGCTCCACTTCGCCGGTGGTCTATGGATAAATTCAATAAGTTTTGCAGAGTAACACCTTCCATTGAAAACCCGCGATGCGACCATATACAATCACATACTATGGATTCTCAACCTCGCGGCTTACAATTTTGCAATGGCATGAGCCGCGCCCTCGCCAGCCAGAAATAACCGGAGAGGACAGACTAGCATGGGGCCGACCAAGACAAAATGCGCAGAAAATAGTAAGAACAGGACACATACCGTTTGCGGTTTGAAGACGATGTGCTCCCCCACTACTCTCTCTTTTGCAGATGCATCACTGAGGCAGAAAGTCATAGCAGGATATGAAAATAAGTTCATTTGCAAATGCAGTTGTGTGGCACGAATAACTTTCAATGCCAAGAGCGAGACGAGCACCATTTTTTAAAAAAGAGGATGCAGTATTAGCAAAAAGTTTGCGAGGACTTAGAAAAGAAATAAGAAAAAAATAAGAGGGACGCTTAGACTTAAAAAACACCTTAGACGAAGAATTCACGAAGCAACGTAAAAATAATAAGAGCACTAAGACAACACATACGACGACGAATATAAGCAACAGGAAAGAACAAAGAGCTACGTGAATACTAAGAAAACACATTTGACGACGAATACAGGAAGCAACAGAAAAGAACAAAGACCAAAGGTGAGACTACGAAAACACATTTGACGATGAATACATCAAACAACAAGAAAAGAAACAAGAGCAAAGTACTTTTAATTGCATAGCATAAAGACAAATAAAAGCAAAAATCAGACTAGTAAGCTTTTCAAGAGATACGCCTTAAATTTAAACCTACTTACCCAACGCCAATCCAGAAGTCGCAACTCTCGCGCAGATCATCAGCAACCTTGAGTAAAAGAACCAATTCTAACCACAGTTGAGCAGAGAAACTTTAGTCAAACTACAGGTGACCAGAAAAAGAACCCAGTTTAAACGAAGTTGAACTCGCGCGTATTTTCACCCTTCTTAACTCCTTAAAGCAAATAGATCAGTAGCGCATAAAAAGCATTCAAAGTTTATAATAATACTGATGACTAACACTTACCGCCTCAAAAACTCTGAAAGCTTCAGTCCCGCGGCTTTCCAAATACGCAACTATACTAGGCCTCTTGGGCTACAAGAAATAGGGGCAACATCTAGAAGGCGGGCAGTTAAAAATACTAGATCACAAGAGCTGCGAGAAGCTAGACGGATGTCAACAACACGTTTTTATTACTTTTGGCAACAAGCGACACGCATGTCTGCGTCCAAGTCGAAACTGCCAAAAGTAATAAAAACAATAGCACCAAAAAAATCACTCAATCCTGTCTTGGACACATTCCGACAACAACCATATTTCGCATCAAGAATCCAATTTCGAATCAACAACCCAACTTATGACACCTCAACTTGCACACAGAGGACTTCTGCACTTACGTCAAGTTTGAAGTCCTCTGCGTTCGTCCACTCTTTCAGGGATGGCTTCATTTGCTGTCGCACAAACTGTGTGAAAGCGTCCACGGATCGCTGGCCTCGATACTCGTACCGCTGCACTTTCCCGTTGCGGAAAACCTTTATGGTCGGGTACTTACTGATTAGATTATCCATGGCTATCTGCTGTTGCTGCTCGCAGTCGACCTTTCCAAGCCGCGCATTCTAAGTGGCAAGGAAACATCCTTCACAACAAGGAAGTTAATTAGTACGTTACGAGAGAACTTCACAAATACTCAAGGGCGGTAAATTTCCATAGTTTCAGCAAGTCTCGAACACGCTTGCTTCGTATAACAATAGGCATACCGAAAACGTCCAAAACGCACGTATCATAAATAAAATTTTGGCCATCTGCATTTTTTTACGAATTTCAAGTAGGGTAATTTGTGAACTGCTCTTATCGCAGTTAAACCGGGGAATTTTAGCTCGAGGATATTTTATAGAGACCAGCAGACACAATGTGTCGTTCCCGTACATAGCAACACGGTTAAAATGAGCAAGACTCAGTGATAGACCAGTAATCGAGTAGACCAGTGTGCCGGCACATAAGCCTATCTGGCCAAGGCCAAACAAAATTCACTTCCGACAATTCCTCAAATTGCCTGGCATAACAAAGCAAGAGACGACAGTGGCTCAGCAAGGTTCGATCGTGCAGAGCTTCTGAACTGCTCATCCAGAGCGCGGTTATGCGTTTTAACACAACCTCTCTGTCACAAGACAGCATTAGGACAACGTAAATAGCAACCTTGCGCAACAAGATTGATGAGTCCCCATCATCAGAAACCTTTACAGACTGCGCAGTAAGCAATAGGAACTCAAGATACAGATGTGGTAACACTAATCATAACAAGTTTTAAAATGAGTCAACTTATGAACTGATTTTCACTTAACAGAGAAAAACCGGCAGTCCGTTAACATGCCACTATCAAAGCTTGTAGAATCCCCACTCTAACCATGGTGGACGACTGCAAGACACCACAAGTCAAACGCCGAATACTTACCGAAAATTCCTCTGCTACTATACCTGCTGCAGTGTCCCATATTGGGGTCAGCTGTCTGCTAAAGTGGCACCTGCGAATTCCAACATCATTTTAAAAGAGAACACAGGCTTGCAATACGATTGCCACTGGTTACTCCATGTCATAGCATCCAGTCCATCTCATTTGAATGCACAATTCACCATGGCTTAAACCATTTACATTATAAAATTCGGAAAAAAAGCTGGTAAAGACATATCATAATTGTCCAAAATCTGCAATGCCAAAGACTTTGCCTGCAGTGAAGCTTGTAACTCTCTTCACATTCAAGTCAAGATGACGCTGGACGGTTTGACATGCACTAACCAGATGCACCAAGGCAAGTCATGACAAATGCAAGGGTTCTTATACCTAGTCATAGAGGACTGAGCTTAAGTAAAAAGAACCCTGCACCATCATGACAAACCCGATACATTAAGCCAAAAAAATTGATATCAGCTTAAAGCTTATACCACCTATCACGCTAGGCAACCAACTTACACTAAATTCTTCATGTACGATAGATGCAGCTTGATCGTATATAGGCGAAAGCATCTGGCTGAAGTGGCACCTACAACACCGGTTTATGGCGGAGTGCGGTACATATATATATAAGATCTTATGTTAAAATTTAAGGTGTGCACAAATACATGTCTGCTTTCACAGTGCAGTGTGTAATTAAATCATCATCAACAGAAGTTAAATGCAGATCTTCTAGGCGCATAATGCATTAACAATATGCATGCACTTTATCTGAATGGAGTTAGTAAGAGCAATGGACATTAAAGTGTTACAAAGGCATACATTAGAGTATCTATCATGCGCATGAAATCCTCAAGAAGCATTAGTAAAATCTTAACAAATACTTTATATCATAATTACACTCAAGGCACATAAAGTCTATATTTGAGAATAGGACTCTTTTACTTCTACTATTACAATGCAATACGCTGCAAAAAGAAAAAAATTTAATTGCTCTAGGTAACTTCATTTACAGCCTGGAAAGCCAAGATTAACCACTCCTTGCAACCACCTGCTACTTGATGATCAAAGTACTTGGTCAAACACTAAAATCAATAAGCTACAAACACTATATGAAGTATAGCTACAAACACTTTAGGATGTATACTTACCAGTCAGCATAGAAGTTAACAAGGAGAACTTTGTTTTTATCTATAAAAAAAAGAAACAAGAAAATCTCATCAAAAACTGCAATATGCCAAAGCAAAATGTGAAACATCATATTCTTATTGAACAAAAGACTGCGTTTAACTAGTTTTTTAACAAACACGATCATGTCGTAAATTCATGAGGAGCTCAACAATTGCATAACATCCATAAGCGATAATCCATGTCCAAGACAAGCACATTAGCATAAAATCTGAATCAAGTATACTTCAGCTGATAGATAAGACAATTGTGTTGGGCAAGTGTACTAACACCAAAAAAAATCAAATACAACAACAGCAACAACCACACAACATAGATACAAATATACAAATTACAGTACCAAAATGTTTCTCAGGAAAACCAGAACAAATCAAGTATGTAGTCTGAAAGAATGAAACCCATGAGTACTTGCTGTATTCTGTTTATTTAAGGTACTAACAACAAAATTGAGAACTGGCATGTTATAAACATATCCTTTATTTGAAAAATGTGTTTCTTAAGCTGGTTTGATCTTGTCCAGAAAAGATGGAGGAAGATTATATGTCAACAAGCCTAACCTAATATGCCTGACCTAGGTTTAGTCATGAGAGACCACTTCACAGAGAAGCTCTCTACAGAAGGCAGTCTTCTTACTTGCAAAAGAGCCCAATTGAATGCCTAAGTGTGAACTACGCAAGCATATATACTTATGCACAACATACCAAATCTAGAAAGAAAACAAAGTGGGCACTTACTTAAAGCATCTTGGTAATTTTCAGAATTAAGAATTAAAGCTGGCTCTGCATTAATCTGCCAGGTGCAATGTGCCAGCTAAAATAATTCAGAATACCAGAGCTAATTATAGCCATACAAGCATATCATAAACACGATCTGTTAACCTTCTTCGTTTTAATCACAATTGACATGCAAATATTTGAGGTCTTAAACTCACACGAAAAACTTCAAAGAACGGGACTTGCACTACCCCTGTTTATTGAATATTTACAAGAGTCTGATTATATTTGTGGTAATCCACGATGCGTGCGATTTTGCCATAAAAAACGCTAGAAAAACTTTCACTAACACAGTGAACTTGCATTCAAACAAAGGCCGAACGCATACGTATCCTTCTTGAACGTACCAGTGCATAACATATTACTAGGACCTAGAGCCAAAAATTTTGCATAACTGGGAAAAAAAAGCTGCTTCAACAGGAAGGTAGGCAGAACAAACGCCGAAAGGTCTACCATATCTTCGCTAATTAAAATCAGCGGCGCTTTAAAAAATGAATGCACATTGTAAGACTTCATAGGTTAAATAGTTGATCCAGTCATAGGCTTTCAAATAAAGAGAGCTAGGCATGTGTTTTGTATAACAGGCGGATGAAACCCAACTGCATTTCCTAACGTTGATAGAGGCTTGCAAGCAAAAACTCCCAGCTTAAAACGCTTAGTATACACCCAATAAATTACTTACCAATAAATAAACAGAAATCATGGAAATGTAAGAGAAATCCATGAAGGCGCAGAAGGTTCAGCAACGCATCCGGCAACGATTTCGGCTAGCCACAGTTACGTCCGCAATTTTGTTTTTGTGATGTGGTAGAATTAACCGCGCATCGTTCACGCAAACCCGCGTCTTTTACCACGTGACAAAGCTTCCATCACGGTTTTTGGCAGTCACGTTTATCATACCTTCATTTTAGTGTGCGCACGAAACTTTAGTTGGAATCTCATTTATTGAATTCGAAATCGATTGATATTGTAATCATTATTTATTGTAGCGATTTCTTGCATTAACCAATATGTTAGAATATCATAAAATGGAAATTATTGGCACCTAAAACCGGTTAACCCTGATATGTTAGAGGTAGTGTTGAGGTATTTCTAAGAAAGAGCTCTGATAATAACATTTGCGCTATTCAGACTAAGCTATAACAGACACATTCAAAGCTTTTGAGATCATTCAAGCACGTTTTATAGAAGCAAGTGTAATGCTAGGTCCCAGTGCCATACTTCGCAACTGAGTAATTTTAACATTAAGCTATGTGAGTTTATTTTTAGGTTGATTTGTTATCTCAGAATCTAAATTTCTTTTGAGTCTACCCATCGGCATCCTTGGTGTGAAATATGCTTACAAGTGTGATGTTTTAAGCGTTAAGGAAACTTCATAAATGCTGCATTAACCTGCTTTGGCTAGGTTGCTGTTGATTATCAAATTTTTGCTCTTTGCATGGCAATATGCATAAATCTGGTTGTTGGTCTGTATTTCTGGAATGAATGGGTCTTATGGCTTTCAACTGTAAGGAAATCCCAAAAATATTGTGTATGCATACCTTCCCCTTCTGTGATTTCATCTAAAGTATTCCAAATCTTTTAGATGTTTACCTTGGATTGAATGGGTTCTTCTATTCCAAATATTTTTAATTCTGCTACTAGGAGTGCTGATAAAACTAATGATTGCATTTGTGGGGTGGCTAATTTTATTGTTTGTATCACGCACTGAAGTAGCAGTTAAGTAATGAACTGAAAATAATTATCACATCATGTCGTCAGAACTTTGCCTTAAAAATGCCTCTGCAGTCGGTATGGAATCTTCAGGGTTTTTTTAACCGGTGCTTCACTAAAGGGTTGCTGTGACAGACATTCTGGAAGATATGATGCATCTTTGCCTAATTTTTGAAAATAAAAATCAAATAAGTACTTATTTACCAGTTCATTGAAAAATGTTGTCTCGACATGGTCAATTGAAAATGTCACATATCTTTCATGAAGTACCATAATGATTGGTATCTTATCATTAGTGGCCAGACAATTTATTTGATTTGGGAATTTTAAGAAACTGAAGTGGCAGATAGTGTGGCATGTTTTAGTAATAGGGAATCATGGTGTGATAGGGTGTATATGTAATATCGGTACAGCATGAGCATGAAGTGATGTGGTTAACTTTTTCAAGTGCTTTTTTGGGTCTGAGAGCACTCAAATAGTGCATTGGCTCTATTATATCTTATCTGTGATTGCATCAGTTGTTGCAAAATCTTGTTTGAGGTTTTTCTGTAAATGGAGCAGGTGCTCCTCTGTCAAATATTTTAAAATTTACACTTAGGATAATTTAGAAATCTTATGATTGCTTTTTTGGTTTGGTTGCTTGGCTTTGAGATTGGATTGGTCTAAGCAATATTCATGCTTCAAACGCACAATGTAGTAACAATCTAGCAATGAACACCATTACTAAAAATGGTTGTCACTTAGCATCATCATAAAATTCCAAAAATACTTGCTCTAGGTGCTTTAATCAGCCCATTTTATGTTATTGCTTGCTCTTTGCTTACTATTCAAGATGTTTTGTGACTTAAGCCTCATGCAGTTCTTGAGTATTTCTTGCTTATGTACTCTCAAATAGTTATGAGATATGAAATCATTAATTGTGCTTTTTATCATTGATAAAAATGCCTTAATTTTATATGACATGTAAAATTAACGCTGTATAGCCATAGTGCATGGAAGTCACGGTTGTCAAGTTTCTTAAGGAATGATGGGTGACAAGCCAGTCACAAAAATAAAGGAAGAAGTTGCTGATAAATTAGAAGGTCATTTTGCCCAAGATCATGTGGAGAGGGAAGACAAGAGTTCTGTAAGTGTTGAAGAAGCCCCTACGAAAAGTAAAGAGGGAACTCATTTACAAAATCGGCTTACAAATCATCTTGTGACTCAGACTAATGCTGAATTTTTGTGCAATGTTTGCAGTGATGCTGCTTCTGGCTACCATTATGGGGTTCCAGCTTGTGAAGGTTGCAAAGCCTTTTTCAAGCGTAGTTTGCAAATGAAGAATGTTAATTATAAATGTCATGCAAGTGGCACCTGCAAGATTGACAAATTGAGTAGAAAATGCTGCCAAGCTTGCCGGCTTGAGAAATGCAAGACTGTTGGAATGTCTCCGGAATGTAAGAGAATTATGTTGAATGTATTGACCTTCTCTTTGTGTGAGAATTTCTTATAAATTTTGCTATTCATTGGTACACATATTCTCCTGTTAGTTATTAAGTGTGCTTAAATATTTTCTTCTGTGCAACCTTAAGCATCAATGAAAATAACGCGTTACTGACTTGTTGATCATATGTTCCTCAAGCTACCTTATATTTTCTGTTAACGTAATAACTGCTAATTATGCTTGTCTTTTAGTTCTTGGGAATAAAATCAAGAAGCCAAAGGTTGCAAAATTAAATGGTGCTAATGAAAAGAAGGAGATGAAAATTAAATCGGTGGCCAGTAGTGACTCTGACGCAGAAAGTAAAGGTTCTCCTTTGTCCGCTGAGACTTTAGAGCAAACTGAGATGATAAAAAAACTTTTCTTGCTTCACAATGCGTCATTGCTAAGAAGGAAACCAGACTTGGAAGCTGAGGGGCTTCTGCAAGTGTTCTGTAATACCGTGAGTGAGCAGTTGATAAATATGATTGATTGGGCTAAACAGTTGCCAGGCTATTGTGAGTTGGCAGTAAGTGATCAGGCTGTCTTGCTCCAAGCAGCCTGGGTTGATCTTTTGATTCTCACTTGGGTTTTTCATTCATGTCAAGTTGAAGCTTGTGTAGCTCTCTCAGGGGTGTTTTGGATAAATCGAGAGCAAAGTATAGAGCTTGGATTTGAGCCAGTATATGAACAGCTTTCATCTCTTATCAGTAGAGTTAAATTGTATGAAATAGATAGTGAAGAAATGGCGTGTTTAAAGGCGATTGCGTTGACCAATGCAGGTAAGTCTTCGGAATTTTTACTTCGCTCACCTCTTCATACTTGTAGCAGCAGGCTGATGAATGCAGCTTTTGACAAGAAGTTCTGTGAAAGCAAATTCAGTGTGCTCTCATGCTATTGCAGGTTGCTCATGTTGCTCGTGCATTAAAGGAGGGAATATTCATAGATAGACTGCATGTATGTGATGAAATTTAATCTTGGTTGAAACTAAGTTTTGTACTCAGAGCAATCGAAAATTTTGCAGCTAGCAGCCAATTAAGTGAAGATTGGAGTAGGAAGTGTTAGTTCACTATACTATGTGTAAGAATGCCCATGAAGAGTGTTGGTGATATGATGAGTTGCATGAAATATAATGGTTTCCAAACAGTTTACATGCATATCTAGAGCGTAATTATTACTCTATTTGTTTTTGGTGTTTAGGCAAAACGCTGCCCACGTTACGTGTTCGTCATCAGTGTTAACATTTCACAATTTCCTTGTTAAGAAACTAGATGGTACTTTTTCAGTGTAATGCATTTCGTATTGATTCAGATGTTTGTCAACAACCATAATTTGCGGCTCTGAATTAAGGTTCTCAGTTGAAATGCTCTTCTACTATTTGAAGGGATTGTTGTAGTTCACTTTTTCATTCTCGTCTGTCTTCTCTCGGTATAATTCGTCAATCATCTATAACTCGTCCGTATTTAGTTTATGTTCTCTCCGTATAATACGTCTCTCGTCTGTATCTCATATATTTGGACTATCTTCTCTGTATAATTCGTCTCTCGTCTATGTCTCGTTTATCTTCTCTCTTGCTGTTCGTCTCTCATCCATAACTCGTCTATCTTCCTCTGCATAGCTCGTCTCGCGTCTATAACTTGTCTACCTTCTATCCGTATCACTCGTCTTTCGTTTATAACTCGTCTGTATCTCGTCCCTCTTCTCTATAGTAACGCTCGTCTATTACTCGTCTTTCTCTCGTCTATCTTCTCTCTGTAACTGAGGCGGGCCGAATTTAGGATGAATTCATGCGGTCTTTGTGTATTCAATTCTTGTTGTTTAGGAAGTGCGTACGGAGTTTCATATCGAAATTATATCATATGAGTGCTTCATATTGACTCCCCTACCTGTTTCAAATTTAATGGTTTCTAGCGTTTAAAATCCTGTCCGATGTAGCTGTGTCTTAAGCAATCCTGACTGCCCGATATTGCTCCTGCCTTGCTTGCTTTTGGACTGCGTTTGATCACATGCATTCTGAGTTTTGTTTATTTTACAGATCTTGTCGAGAAAGACTTCACACACACGCTAACACACACACACACACACACACACACACACACACACACACACACACAAACACATACATATATATATATATATATATATATATATATATATATATATATATATATATATACATATATATATATATATATTAGTGAACGAGAAGCTGAGTCAAAACTAAGTTAGATCTTGACAGACTGTTTCATGTTTCTACGTTCATCAGAAGATCTTGATCTCTCAAAAGGATAATGAACTAAGAGATCTCTCCGGAGATATCAGTGCTCTGGTTTAACCCATAGAGCACTATTTGTTGTGTGCTACCATAACACACGGAAGGCTATATATATATATATATATATATGTATATATATATATAAGGCTATATATATATATATATATATGTATATATATATATGTATATATTGTGTTGTGTTCTTCCAGACGAAAGGCTCTTTTGACAGTGATTAACTTATACTAGAAATAATAAAAGTCCCAACGTAGAACCCTGTAATAGCGATATGGGTCGTTAGTTACCCCAGACCTCCTTAGCTACTGCTTTGAAGACCAGGGTTACTATAGCTAATTTGTTAATGTTCGGGAAGATACCTTGACAAAAGGACTCGTTGATGATGTAGAGATTGCTTCGAATCTTGTAATCCATGACTTCTGTTTAAGATTAGTCTCATTTTTAGACATGGCTTTATAGTGCCATTATATATAAAATCACCGTGAGTTTATCGAGCAGTATTCTAGTTAACATATCAGGATTCTTTTCGTTGCCAAATATAACTTTCCACTTGAAGGGACCAAGTATTGAACATCTAAAACACGAGTAAGGAACAGAAAAGTTTAAATGGGAGATAAAAATCCTAAAAGCCATTAGCGAGTTCATAGTGTAAGTTAAGTGAATGTAACTGTTGTACAGATACTTAACAGCAACACGAAAACTATCGACAAATAGCTCTCAAAACTCCAATACTATTTCTTCATTATAACTAAACGTCAAAACAGGCAATTGACCAACATATACATATATATATCTGCTCGTTTCAAGCAAAGGGTAATTACCATGGAAATCAACAATACAAATAAGTTTAGATAAATTGCAATGGCATTATGAAAAATCAAAGATAACGTGTTTAAAGAAATTTTCCCTATGAAACAGGGCGAATCCACTGTGAGTTTTAACAGAGAATGCCATCATACACGCGAATATAGAACAGATATCCACTTTTGCCCACTGTTAGCTGAGCCTTCTTCTGCTGGTTGTTTATGTGGATGGCCCCTGAACTGTTCATTGTAACCCATTCTTCGCCTCTCCTCCGCAGTTGAGTGGATAGCTCTAGAGGACCCTGGTAGAAAGGCACGGGCCAAAGTTATTACCGAAACCTTACACCGGCCAACTTATCCCTAAACGAAAATCCGTACAGAAGAATCCTTGCAGTCAAGGTGAGACATTTTATACTTCTATTTTTCGGAAAAAGACGTTCACTGGCCTTTTGACGAATTTTTCAAGT
>QQSS02027778.1:0-62834 GCA_003687565.2 Craspedacusta sowerbii | reverse complement strand
CCCCAGCCCCAACCCCAACCCCAGCCCCAACCCCCACCCCAACCCCACCCCCAACCCCAACCCCAACCCCAACCCCTGGGTAGAAATTTAGGTATAGGCTTTGCTTCACCATATCTTAGCAAATTCGTTAATAGGTAAACATCATCCGATGTTAGATTTGAAGCTTCGGTTATGCACATTATAAATCAATTTCATGTTTTTTTGATTCAAAAGCAACGCAGGAATTTTTAGATCATTAATCTTAAACGGTTAATCATCTTATTATTTTTTGTGCAGCGTCTTTAAAAGATAGATGAGCACGTGATAGGGTAGACTGTCCCAAGTCCGCTCCCTTAAATTAGAATTGCATTTGTTTAAAAAAATGGTAATGACCGCTTTTTGTATTTGTCATATTTTGTAGATATGTATGCATTTGATGAAATTAAATTTGAGGTGACCAAC
Source organism: Craspedacusta sowerbii (assembly GCA_003687565.2). Classification (NCBI taxonomy): domain Eukaryota; kingdom Metazoa; phylum Cnidaria; class Hydrozoa; order Limnomedusae; family Olindiidae; genus Craspedacusta; species Craspedacusta sowerbii. The sequence continues at coordinate 62,393 of QQSS02027778.1, read as the reverse complement.
CAAAATATTTCAAAGATAATATAATAATACATTTATTCTTGATGATTTAAGCTCTAGAATTGTGCTGATCTTGATGAACAATCTTATCTGACTCTTAATTTTTAATATGTCAATTCTCCATAAGACGATCTCCATTCCAGAAATGTTTAAGCTTACTAATTCCAAAACCAACTGTACCTGGGGCTTGCAAAGCTACCTCGTTCCTAGAAGGTATTAGGATCCTGCCCGAATTAAACAATAGAGATAAATGGCAAGCAAAAGTCAAAATAAAGCAGTTCGATATATCACAAATAAAGGTCATTATCTAAATCAAATCCAAAAGTGTGCTAAAGAAGTGCCTGGCCCTGGTGCTTATAATGTTTTTCCAAAATAAAAAAAGCCTAAAGGAAAAGTTCCAGTTTTGAGAAGAGGTATCTTTATATAATAGATTTTTAGACGTGCCTAAAGATAGAAATCTCCTTCTCCATGCTAATATTAATTTTAATAGAGTTAAAATTCCAGAAAATTGAGACTGGCTAAATATTTGAAAAGGCCATAAAATATTCCATAAAAAGGCAGCTTTATAGAAAATAGTAGGGCCCTTTCACTCTAAATTCCTGGGCCGGGAAACTATAATCCACATCTGATCAAAAACAAAGAATTCGGTAATACTAAAAACTATAAAGATTTCTTGAAATCTTAGAATTAAAACTTGAAGAAATTATAATAGCTAAAAAAATCTAAACGAACTACTGATGACTTCTATAATCCTTACCCACTTGAATATAATCTTTTTGGAAAATCTTTAATTTCACCTACTAAGCCTACTAGCCAACGCAACCATTTTGGAACTTAACGGAGGTTCAAGTAAATTTCAAAGAAAAAAGAAAAATATCCAAAACCTGGCCCAGATTATTATAAAATAAATACTTGGTGGAAAGGTAAACAATAAGCACTTAAGAAGGATAAGAGTTAGCCTTGGTTCAAAAAATTGAGCCATCCGTTTGTTAAATCTATTTACAATGAATGACAATTAATGATGGAATAATAAAAAAAAATGTAAGAGCGATAAGGTTTTTTCTATTAAGAACTTCATAAGCTTTACGATCAATATTTTCTCACCGACTTCCAAAGGTTTGCTGTCACAAAATTCATCAAAGATAATATGGGGCGTAAAGATAATTCCAAAACTCAAAGAGCAAGAGATTGGCTTCTTCTCAAAATTAATTCACAAAGGCATATTAAATGCCATTAGTGGCAAAGAGGTTGTCCTGACTTAGTTCCGGGATTAAGAGCAATGCCTTGGTGGAATGCATAATAATTCCCTTGGTTTGTGAAATTTGAATAAAATTTGCCTAAAATTCAAGAATAGGTCTTAAAGCTGCGAGGATAAAAAGGTTTTCAACCTTACAGAGGTCCTTCGTGGATATCAGGTATAAAAGCCAAAGATGGAATAGGTAAATAGTCAGTAGACAGTGGCCAATGGAATGTTTTTTATCTATATTTACACGATATAAAATTTTAATAAAATTGTGCTAAAGTTCCGATAATTATGGATTTCATTTAAAAATATATTCCCAGAAATTATTATCATGCTTTCATTTCGGCTGTGACTCCTCAAACTCACATCATGAAGCACTATGGTCCTACAAACAAAAAACTTAGGTTCCACTTTCCGATAATGGGTATTTAAGGAAGCAAGTTAAGAGTAGCAGATTAAATTAAAGAACAATAATTAGGTAAATGTTATGTATTTGATGATTCATTCTAACATTAGGCTTGGCACAATGGCCCTGTGACTAGAATAATCTTGATTATTGACTTTTGGCACCCGGATTTAACAATTTAATAAATTAAATTTTTTAATTTGCTTCAAAAATCAAAGCTTCGAGCAGAAAAACAAATTTCCTAAATAGACCCCTCAAAAGACAACTTTTTTTCAATAATCGACCAAGCGAAATCGATTTTGGGGGATAATGATTGGTGGACTATCAATTAATAAATATTAAATAATTGAATCAGAATCAACATCCCTATATTCTTTTGAAATCTGGAGCCACTGTTGGGCATCTCTAATTCATGTGTGGATAAGGAGTAATCGTGGCGTACTAAGGAAGTTCCATAAGCCAATTCCCCATAATTTGGCAGAAAGGTAAAGTTGGGTCATTTATTTTACACTTATTTGGCACTTTGTAATTTTTGTCGAAAATATCCATTATATAGATATCCCTGGGCGTGAATTAAGTTGCTTCAACGTTATTTAATAAACCCCCTGCTTTGTAAACTGATGCAACGAAAGCCGAGCAGACATAAGACCAACCGTCAGAATACCACCAACCATCTTTTTATACTACTGCCATTAAATCAGCTATGGTAGTGTTTCGTTTGGCTATTTAAATAGCGATTTGATTCAACTAATACCCTGTTGTATTTAATCGTTTATTAAGTGCCTCTGTGAGGATCATTTTGAATGGCAATTAATAGATTCTCTATAAAAATCCAAATAGAACTACAATTAGATTAGGATCCAATAATGTTGGAAGTGATTGATTGGTCGTATCTATCCAGCCAAATAAAAAGTTATGATACCCATAAGGAAATCCTTCCAGACGTTTAAACTATTATGCTGCAGCAGTTTTATTAAACTTTTATCTTGATTAGGGACTTAAAGGAAGAACTGCTACATTAAATCCTGCATTTAAAGCCCATTGTTTCCATTGTTTCCAGTTATTCCTCTGAATACCATGCTTGGGCCAATACCATCCATCTTGACTTTAGCATACAACTATTTATCCATCAACTTAGAGCACAATTGCGCTATGACCAGAATGACTTCCAGCTCCATATTGGATGATTTGATCAACACCATCAAATCTTGTAATTGCAAGGAAATCTCCTGGTTTAACTTCTGAATCAGAGAGATCAACAAATTTGTTTTGTCGTTATTTCCATCGATAGCCTGTTGAATCCTCTATAAACTTAACATTTAATCTCTGCTGATATTATGGTGTTTTTGATCCGAAGAAAGGAATTTTTGGATTAGTACCAAGCCCACCTACAAATAATTAAGCTGTCTTAATAAGATCAGGAATAATGTGTACAATTCTATCGCAAGTTCTAAAAAAGTGGATTCCCCACATTTAAATGTTCTTTATTTGAATCTCAGTTAAATTTTTCCAAACAATTTTCGTGTGTTTTTTTAAATTCAAAGCTCTAAAATTGATATTTCCTCCAGTTCCGATGATATAGGCTTAGCTGCAATAATTGTGTTTTTTTTTACCTGCTGAAATCTATAGTAATACTGAGTTTGATGATAGCCTTTTATATTAAACTTACACTTCTTCAAAACAATCATCTGGCAATTTTTTTAGTTTTTTTTTCTGATGCTAGGATTAATTACCAATAAATCCCACTTAGACACCCCCGAACTTAAATTATTGGGCGTAGTTACTTTTTTGGCATTCCAGCAGATCCTTTCTCAACTCTTGATTTTTTGAGTGAGTAAACAACCTTTATAAATGATTTTTATAGTCCTATTATTGATAGAAATCCACTAACTTTTCAATAATAATTTAAGAAGTGGTAGGAGAGTCATAAAATAGCGATTGCTAGCCTGACTCATGTATTCTTTGATAAGCAAGCAAAGCTTGTGCTGTCTGAATAATAAATAACATAATTGATAATATCATCTTCAAATTAAATGGCAGTTGAAAGAGGCGTGTAACTAACTTAATAATTGGTTCTGTCTAAATCGAAAGCTGATTGCATAATTGCAGTAAAAAATCTAAACTTATGGAGTTGTGATCTTGAAGATTTGAAATTATTACGAAAAATGCCAAATTTATAAGTATTGTCACTTAGCGTCAATAAAATTAAATCCTTGGCTTAATTTGCTTACTGCCATAATCTCCAATAGTTATATCTTAGGAAAAATCTTATTAAGAATCTTAAATAAATCGCCTATTTACTAAAATTACCTAAACTTCGGATCCTTTGGCTCTCTGAAAATCCATGTGCTAAATTCACTAATTACAGACTTCAAGTTATTAGAACTCTTCCTAATCTAGCTAGACTTGATAATTAAAATGTTACAGACGTATAAAGATAGTAGGCTTTGAAGTTAAAAATTCAGTAGCTTGATTAATTTTAGAACGAAAGAGGAATTCAATAGAGATCAAAGAGAGGGAAGGTGAGGTCGGGAAGGTTGCAAGCAGTGTTGTTGCTGTTAAATGAACTTCGGACTTAGTAACTTTTATAAATAAAATATTAACTCTAAAGCAAGCTGTGATTTTGATTGGTATAAAATAAATAATGATATCACTCGAATAGAATGGCAGCTACTTACTCAAATTTTTTTGCATATCTTATGTTAATATCTCCTCGAATATTTTAGGCAAAACTCATCACCTATCCACGGTTGCCTTATGGAATTATAATCTAGCTAAGTTTCTATCTTTTTGCTAATAAAATTTTCTATTTTATTCTTTTAGTGGGCAAAAGCTGGCCTTTTAAAGTAAGTTAGCCTGCCATCCCGATTTCTGGATTCATTTCTTTCCCAAGACTTAATGATAATAGGGAAACAGCCACTGCTAATGAAGCTTAGGATCCTTCTTTTTTTACAGCTCCATCTGGAATATGAACATGAACTTAATTGTTGAACAGAAATTAGTTATTAAATGTTACATATGCATAGTTTCTGATAAACATATAGGCTATATTAATTGATTATCTGATAATTTATCCTAAAGAACCAGTGGTTAATAGTCCACGAGAAGATGAGACTGTCGAATTGCCTATTGAACTTCTTTTAACAGCTTAGATTGCGCATAGCTTACCTCCATATTCTGTTTCAGCTAGGACATATGATACACCCTTTTTTTTTAAGCGGTCCCTTGAATTAAATTTGGCTGGCCCCAAAAATTGCTATAAATTATCTTTATTAATTTAGATCATCTAAACCTATCTGTTTTCTTGGATTTATTGGACTATTTTGAAATTTACTTTTTAAAACAGCTTTCTTGCTTACAATTATAATTGCCTGACTCCTGGTTAGCCTCTTGTATACTTCTATATTAATGCTTAAACGGCCGACGGTTGAAGATTATATTAATTTTCGGAAAGCCCGATCTTGGCCACTACTTTCTTGTGTATATGCATGTTGAATATTCCTTTCTTTTAATCATTTGTATAGGAGCTAAGATATATTTTTTACATTCGATCCTGAAGAGGTTTTGAGATGTTACCCAAATAATTTGCTGAGCAAATAAATATCACGTTGGAAAGATCTATTGGATATTACATAAAATTATCGATGAAACTCGAGTTCTGGCTTGGATCTAGAATTTATAAAAGTTAGCTTCGAGGATCACCTTGATTGCTGCGGCCCATCTTATCGATCTCGTCTAGCAAGATAACTGGGTTATTAGTTTGGCTTTATTTCAAAGCAGCAACTATTTTACCAGGGTATGCCCCTATATAAGTTCTTCTATGACCCTTTAGAGCAGAAGAATCAGTTACCCCTCCCAAAGAAACGCTAACAAATTTTCTGCCTAATGCTTTAGCAATTGAAGCGGCGAAAGTTGTTTTACCTACTCCAGGTGGGCCTATGAAGCATAGCACTTTACCCTTAAGTGAATTTTTGAGAGATCCCACAGCTATGTATTAAAGAATTTTATTTTTGGGTTCCTCCATGCCAAAGTGTTACGAGTCCAAAACAGATTTAGCCTTCTAAATTTCATAAATCTATTAGCTAGAGTTTCCATAGGGAATGTCTGCGATCCATTCTATATAATTTTTTGATATTTGAAATTACATTGATTGTTAGTCTGATTGCAAGTATTTTTAAATCTATCCCGCAAAAACTTACTCAACATGCAAAGGAGGCATGTGAGACATCAATTTTTTAGTTTGGTTTTCTACGAACAACTCCTTCCCCCGCTTTCCCTAAGCTTTTTGTTTAGCCAGCTTTAGTAACTCAGTGTAAAATTATTGATATTTCTTATCTCTGAGCCTTTTATTAGCAAGTTGTTAAATTTAGCTAAGATGTTTGGCGTATTCCTTCATTGAGTATATTAGTTTCTGAATTTTCTAACAGCGATCATCGAAGTTAAGTGCTTAGAATGCCTATTGGACGAGAGTGGCCTTGAGAAAAGGAACTGCGCTGAGATGTTAAAGAATCTAGTCTAGAAAGCCGTGTGGATTATAGGGATTGTACCTATTAAGAGTTCTAAATTAAGATTGCTTATCAAAACTCTCGAAAATTTTAGCTATAAATTTCAGCTTATTCTATTTACCCACGTCCATAATGGTCTTCGGGTAATCTATTCGTTCGACTTAAGTTGTCAAAATCTAGTCTAATCCCCATGGGCCATAGTTCTTGCCCAGCTTATTTTATTTTCTGCTGTCTTAATAAATCTCTTAAGGAGAGACAGGAAGAGATTAACGAGTAATCATATTGATTTTTACACGTTGAATGCCTTTGACTTTCAGATCGCCTTATTCAGTTAAATTAGCCTAGCAAATAGTCCCAATGCCGAAGTAGTCTTCCATAGGGTTCTAAGATTAAGGTTTTTAAATTTTTTTCGTGAGGACCGTCACAAGCTTAGAATTTTGATCTTGGAAGATTTTCTAGAAATGATTAAACTTCTTTTTGGGAAGTGGAATCATAGCAACCAGCTAAGGGAGTAAAGGTAGAGTTCGGGGAACAGCTAAAGTGATCTACTTGGCCATTGTTTTAGGTCTGTATGCTCTTAGTAATACTTTAAACATAATTATGATAAATTTGTATTCATAAGATTTGATCCATTTGTTGGATTAAACTCGCTTTTAATTTGTTTTTTTGCTTCTCAAATTCTTATGTCCTCCTGCGTAATAGTTCCTCCAATTCTTTGATCCTCAATTTCATCATCCTAATTTAATTTTAGTGAGCATTTAATTGTTCCTCCTTGGAGGCCAGTTGTCGGTGCAGGTCGGGTATCACATTTGTTTTATTTTATAGGCTCTCCTTGAGTTATTTAATTAAGGAATTTAATTCTGCTATATAAGATTATTTCTATTAGATAAGTTAGGCCTGCTAATTTTGCTAAGTTCTTATTTCTAGAAACTCCTGCTCTATCATTTAGATCTGATTCTTTTTTTCTTATAGCCTCTAGTTAACTTAGCTCAATTCTAAAGTTACTTTTTGCAATTCCTATTCTTTTGCATGCATTGTAGTTTTTAACTTCTAATATTTTTTCCTGATTGCATCATAACTTTCTTTCTTTTGGTTTTACTCAGCTTTTATACTTTACAACTAACTCTTTAGGCTCTAAATAGTATCGTTTTTATCTTAAAGCATCTGATTTTTAGTTTAGACTGTGGCTGTCAGATCCTAGAGTTTTTATTACAAAGCCGAAGCAAGACGTAATCTTGTTTTGGCTCTCTCTAATTAATTGCTAAGAGCTGAATTACTCTCTTTTAGATCATTCATCACACGCTCCATTGAGCCTTTCTAATAAGTAAGCTGATCCTTTTCCTAAGTTAATTTTTTTATTAATTATCCCCTTTTGTTTCTATCCTTTTCATTTGTTCTAATCAATTATTCCTTCGCTTAAACGAGATCTACGAGTTATTTTCTAAATTTAACTAGCTGAGCTTGCAAATCGTTAGTATTTGCTTACAGCTCACCGTTCTTTACTTGAGAGACCCTAAGCATTTGTTTGAGCTATGCACATTATTGATTGGCTTTATCAAGTTGTTGCTTGAACAATTTATTTTTATCAGTGATTTCTTTGACTGTATTTCTAAATTCTTATTCAAAGTTATCCAAATTCTTTTTGTATTAAGACTCCTGCTATTCAAATTAACGTCGATTTATATCATTCTGCTACAGCAAGGCCCGTTCGTTTTCATGCTTTATTTATCTTAACTATTGTTAATGCGAACGCTACATTTAACTCAGTTTTCGCTCAAAGTCATAAGAGCTGTTCATAAGCTTTGCTTCTACTTAACGCAAGTTACGTTAAAGATCTGCCAATCTTTTAACCATTTATTTGTTCTAGCACAGAGTTTATTGGTATTTTCGAGTAACTTATTAATGTCTCAAAGCGTTTGATGTCGAAGCTTATAGTGCTTTCGAGTGGAATTAAGCTACTCTCCTCTAATTTTCCTTCATAACGGCCTACATTTGAAAGTTTTCTTTTTAAATATGCCTTATCTTATTATTCGCTTCTTAAAGTCTTTGAGCCTTATTGAAAACCTCTTTTTGAAGAATTGCATTATCGCTTGAGAGGTTTCTTATTTGTTAATAAAGTTCTTAAACATCTTTTTACCGCTTACCTTTACCGTCATTGGCTAAATCTATTTGTTTTCTTAAATCATCACACTGGCTCATATAGTGCATTAATTACTTTTTTGCCAAACTAAGTTTTGCTTTCAAGGCCTAATTTTAAGCCCTTTCGCTCGATAAGCCCTTCTCAAGAATAAGTAACTTTTATTGCCAATATTTATCGTCTAAAGCCTTTTTGTACTATAATTCTTTGTAGGCAAGCTTTATGTCTTCCATCTCTGCTTAAATATAGGCGAGCTATTCAGTCTTAAGAATTTATTTAGGTTCTTTCCTAAACTCCCGATTCTTAGTGACAAATTAACTTTAATGCTTGCTTGACTTGTTTGGTAGAGATTTTTAATTCTACCTGTTTGCTATGTTTTGGATTGACTAAACGAACTATCGAATCGATACGCCATCAAGCAAGCTCAATCCAGAAAAAGATTTCATAGATCTAAGGGCCGATACTAAGGCATAGTGATTTGAGTAGAGATTATTAGCCTTTAATGATAACTCTCGCAAACTTGTGAGAGGACTTAAGTATTATAATTGCTTCAAATCGGAGAGGCGATTGTTTTTCAAGTCTAGAAGAGTTAGAGGGGCGCTAGCTAAATCGGCTAATCCTTGAATGTTTTCAATAAAATTCAATGACAAGTTTAGCTTCTCAAGAGCCACAAATCCTTTTAAGCTTGTTATAGTTCTTAATTTGTTTGAAGAAAAGTTCGCTTAAATAAGCGTTTTTGCAATATCACTTAACCCGTTCAGAGAATCGATGTTGTTAGAAGAAAGATTCAAAACTTGAATGTTGGCGAAATTACACAGGCCCTCTATTGATCGCAAGCTTGAGTGGATAATCTTCAGCCGGCGGTACGCTAAGGGGTCCTTGCATTGAATATCGTCAATAGTCTGTGCGCCCAAGTTTATTTTAGCGAGTTCCATATAATTAGTCAACACACGTTAAGGCTCTTTCTAAAAAGCCTTCTACGTTCTAACTCTCTAAATTCAATCTAATTTCGGACTTCTTCCATTTTATTTCTTAGACTCTTTTCTAATTATTTCTGGATCCAGAGCTATTCTTCGAGAACTCCGATCCTTTGAAGTCCATTCACTGCTTATTCTTAAATTCTTGCCACAAGAGAATGCCTTAGAAGCAAGTCCTTCTCCATGTCTGACTTTTTCTTCTCTTCTATTTGTACTTATTAGGTGAGTAAATCTTTTCTTGCTCTCAAATCTTCGAGCTATTTTCGTTTTTTTACGAGATTTTCCTATCCAAGTCGTCTATTCCTATAGAGTTAAAGTTCCTTGGCTTTACTCTATTGCAATTTTTTTTAGCAAAGTCTTGCTTCCTCAACGTAAGTTTTATTAGAATTTTAATGTTGCTTCGAGTTTTTATTGATCTTCTCGAGATGAAACCTGCATTGGCTAAGCTTGTTCTCGATTTCTTTCTAAGAGTCCTTGACTTTTTAAATGTCTTATTTGAGCTTCTAAAGCTTGACTTTGGCTAACTTTAATTTTTCTTTCTAGATATTTATTTGATCTTTTCTATTTTATATTTTTTTTGCCTAGAGTTGCTTCGAGCGTTAACAATTATTGTAGTGTTCTACCTTCTATTTCTGCATCTCCTTGGCTCTGCGGCCTTCTTAAGCCCTTTATTGCTGATTCTCATCTTATTTTTTAATTTATTAGCTCTTGCTCTATAATCTTTTCTATAGCTACAATTTTATCAACTTTAATTATTAAATTAAGTCGCCTCGTTTGCGTTTTTCTATTTCATTATTTTTTTTATCAATCTTTAATCCTTCATACAGAATTTATAAATCTTAAATTAAAGCATTCCTTATCGCAAGTTTGCTAAGAAAAAGGGAATTTAATTACTGTCTTGGAATAACTTGTGCCTGCAGGTCGATAATTAATTTGTCTTGTAGAGCGAGGTACTAATGTACGGACATTCAAATTTATAACTGTGTTTAATTATGTAAAATTAGATAGCGAAAATCATAAAAAAAGCGCGGACATAATCCTATTTAGGGAAATATGAATCGGCATTAACTCTATATCGTTAAGTGCAAAAGCAATCCTAAGCCTTGCTAAAATAAGGCAAATTCTCTTTTGCATCACAAATCAAATAATTGGTCTAAATATAGACTTCATTGCTTAACTCTCTGCTTAAAATTATCAACCATTCATAAAATAGTCATTAAATTGCCTCTCCTAAGTTCAAAAAGAATAAAGCGATCACTGCTATTAAAACCCCAATCAAACATTAATTGCAAGATAGAGTGGTCAAACAAAACTAAAGATTTATAACACCAATGGTTGAACATCAAAGGTAGTAATGGATTCCTCCTCCGACAAAGGATCCTAAAAAGGTTAAATAAGTGAAGGAAACAAGCAAAAAATTAATAAAGAAGGATTCTAAATAATAAAAATAAAAGAAAACTATGGCAGATTTGTCCAAAAGAGAAGAAAGAGTAGACCACTAATTGGTCGCAGCTTTGTAAAGATAAGTTCTTTAAAATAGACCTAATGTTTCATTCGATGATATTGCAGCTCATAAAAAAACGAAATAGCTTATTCACTAAGCTATCTTACTTCCCCTTTGCATTCCTAATTATTTTACTGGAATAAGAAAACCATGGAATGGGCTTTTACTTTATGGTCCTCCAGGAACAGGAAAAACTCTGCTTGCGAAAGCAATTGCGACGGTAGTATTTTGACCAGATGGGCAAAACGACTTTTTTCAATATAAGCGCATCTTCCTTAGCATCGAAATGGAAAGGATAATCGGAGAAAATGGTTAGAATTCTTTTCGAACTTGCTAGATATCACGCCCCTTCTACAATATTCTTCGATTAGATAGATGCACTTTCTTCAAAAAGATAGGGAGCCTCCGACGCCAGCAACAAAGTAAAGACCTAGATGATGGTGCAGATGGACGGCGTGGAGGGACACAAATAGAGAGTGATAGTAGTAGCAGCAACCAATCGGCCTTGGGATTTGGACTAAGCCATAAGAAGGAGAATGTAAAAGCGAGTATGTACTATTTTAATGAGATATTCCTCTACCAGATAAATAAGCTCGAAAAGAGATGTTCATGATAAATAGAAAAAATATAAATTGCTCCAAATAGATAGATTGGGATCGATTAATTAACCAAACTGAAGGCTTTTCAGGTTCTGACCTCGTACAGCTGTTTAGGGAAACAGCTATCATCCCACTTCGAAGAAAAATAGCAGAGCTTGGAGGTTATTGTCATATTGATAAAATCTCCTAGAAATTTGACCCTTAGCTTACTTAGGTAGATTTTCTTGAAGGTATTAAAAATGTAAACAAATCAGTAGCAACACGAGACTTAAGAGGCTATGAGAAATTCACTACAGAATTCGGTAGTTGTTGAGTAAATAAAATTTCCGTTTTCATTATTATTCAATATCTTCGATGGTAGCTGTCGAATGCCCCTTCACAATTGTTAAATCTTCTGGCACTACCGAGGTTTCCTCCACTATAACGCCTGAAATCCAGTCTGGAGGCAGCTCCTTTGATTGCATTGTCGCAATGAAGCCCGCCCCATTCAGCCCAATTTGAGAAAGGAGTAAGGTTGGGCGCCCTCGTCCTGGGAAGTTAAATTTTGGAGAGGGGATAGGAGTTGAATGTATGTGGATCAGTGCATCCGTATCCGTGCATAATAATTAACGATAATGCTTCACTCATTAACCAGGTTCTAATCGTTAATTTTTTACCTCCTTCCCTTGCCGCCGTGCTTTATCTTGAGGTGGAGATTCAGGCTGACCTATGATCCGTACTGACGACCGCAGCTACTGAAGGGACAGTTGTATTTCCTTTCGATTTCGAGAGCTGTTCGTCGATTTTTCTTTTTGATTTAAGGCATATTTTGAGGGTGGTGCTATATCTTGTCTTAAAGGCTGCAGATTCTCTCCCTAACTGACTAGAGCTATTCTCTAAATCGTTTGATAGAAGATCCTATTTATTCATTTTGTTTTCCTATATTCGAGAATGCCCTTATCCAAATTTGATCATCTTATTAGCGTGAAATGCCCGTCTCGAGGAGAGTTTCAGGCGCTGTTGAAAACAATCCTCTGACAGAAGGATGAGGTGGAGTCGTGAGCATACAAAAAGGGGTGGGCTTCTTGATAGTGTTAATTTTGGAGTTTTTTTAGTCCAAATTCATTTATTAAAAGAGCGGAAATATATAAATGAAATAAAGTAGGATGATCTAGTCATTAGAGGCTGATCTACATTTGCCCTTGCTTTTTTCTCGAGGTTGAAAATTAACCCGAATATCCACCGCCTTTAGATGGACTGGTTTTGCGAAAAGGTACTGCTTACCAATTCGAATGATTTCCTAATCTAGCTGTATATTTCTAAAATATCTTTTAGCAACTAAGACAAGCCCATTTTCTTTTAGCGATTAACGGATCATCTTCTTCTGGGCTTTGTAAGGCATTAATTATTGAGTTTACCTTATTATCTACGAACAAAAGTGCTTTTTTGATTTAGCTGTTTTCCGATGAGGCAGTCGCCGCCCTAAGATTTTAAAAACGCTATTAAACTTGTTGAATAAAAGTAAGGAAAATATCTCTGTTGACTTTATTGTCTATTCGCGAATCTAACTCTCTAAGGAGCATATTATATTAGTGCTTTAAATCAAAATGCTTAAGTGTAGCTTCATCCATTCGAAATTTTCTTTAGAATGTGGAAACATTGTTAACAATGTTGGTTTAGGCTTTTTCGTCGTTGATTAGATCTTTCTTGCTCCCATATTAAGCCTTTTTTTTATCTTCTCGTTTTACCGAGCGCCAAATATTTCTATCACTTTTTTTTGCTGAATCCTTTGCATTCTTTTTTTTTGACTCTTCAGGTGAACCCTGTTTAACCTATTTTTATTGCTTTCCTTTGCGTAAATATTACTCTTTTGGCTAAGCTTCTTGCTTCTTTTATTTCTTTTAATGCGATTAGGTTAATCCTGACACTCCTTAAAATTTTTTTCCAATCAAATTGCTCAAATTTTTATTGGATAGGTAATGCTAGATTGTATAGAGACGGTTGCTAATTCCTCCCATCTAATCTCTAGTTTTAGTGAGTAATTAACTGCTATTAGAAAGGTTGATTCTAAGGACTTAAAGAAAATCGTCTGACTCTTAAGGCTAATTTTAATTTTTATTTTAATGCTAACTATCACTAATTTTCTTTTCCTTCTTGCTCAATAGTTTTTAAATTGAAAGTCCTGCGATTTATCGATTGACCAATTAATACACTTTCTCCATAATCTGCAAATCGACTTTCCCTCTAAATTTTTAGAACACTGCCCCATTCTCGACGTTCTCATCCAAACTTTTGAACATCTATAGAACCTTTGATCCTATCAGACTCTAAACTCTTTGCTTAGTCATACCCTACTAGCGATTTAATTAGTTAGACTTTATTATCGCTTACAACCTAGCTAATCCATTTCGAGTGTCTCTTTCGAATGATCTTAATTTATCAGCCAGGCCAACGCATTCCTACAATTCCCTCAGTCGAGAGAGTATTACTTAAAAATTCTTTTTTAGCCTTTCTTAGTGAGAAGCTAAGCTTATAGTGAGGAGTCCATCAAGCTGAATTTCCTACAATGAGATACTGGCGGGTTGTGAAGCCATAAATTTATTATAATGAAAACACTTTTGAATTACGAAATTGTTTCAAAACTAGGGTAAGGAAGCTATGGACAAGTTTTCAAAGCATTCGATAAAGCAAGCAAAAACTATCGAGTTATTAAAAAGATACCTCTTTCTAAACTTTCTCATAAAGCTAAACAATATGTACTTTTCCTCACAGGCAATCAACTAAGCTAGGCTCTTAAATAAGATAGAGGGCCCTTATATAGTTAAGTACTATGAGTCTTTTCAAGAAGGGGGCTATCTTTACATTGTAATGGAGTACTGCGAAGGAGGTGACATGAGTAGTTTTTTAAGGAGTCAGTTCGGAAGACCTCTAAAATAGGATAAAATATGGAAATTTTTATTGCAAATAGCAACTGCATTGAGATATATGCATGGGCTTAATGTTCTACATAGAGATATAAAATCAATGAATATATTTTTGACCAAAGACTAACAAATTAGAGTGGGTGACTTGGGAGTTGCCAAATTAATGGACACTGCAAATAATTTTGCTAACACAATGGTAGGCACTCCGTTTTATGTATCGCCTTAGATGTGTTAATAGAAGCCTTACAACTCAAAAAGTGATATTTGGTCGTTAGGGTGTGTGCTTTATTAAATGTGTACTTTTAGGCATCCCTTCTAAGCAAAAAATCAAGGTGCGCTTATCCTCAAGATAATAAGGGGCAAATATAATTCAATTTCTAGTAGTTACTCTAATGGCTTGAAATAGGTATTAGACGGATTACTGGAAAGGGATTACAAAAAACGATTAAGTGCCTAAGGAATATTGAAACATCCCATTTCAGTTCAAAAGCTGCAAGATTTCAATATTAAATAACCCTAAAGTGCACTCAAGTAAAAGAAAAAAAATTAAAAAAAGGAAACCAAATTAGAAAAATGTTCTGATTAATAAAAATAAAAATTCAAAAATGATCACTCAAAAAAAAAATAAGAAAGAAAAGCCTCACCTGCCAAGTAACCAAAAATATAAACTCCTGCCAAACTTGTTGTTAAAATACTAAATTCTTAAAAAATAATGGAAGTGGGAAAGGTTGTGCGTTCATAAGCATTTTAAATATGTGCGAATCCCAATCCTAAAACTGAAAAATAAAAAAGAGTAGCTAAATATTAAATGGCTGAAAGAAAGAAAAGTATGCAGATGAATAAACAAAACTAAAAAATCATTGTCTATAAAAATATTTTCAGTTAGTAAAGTTAGTAAAAAGTTTCATAATCGAAACTTCCTCCATCCAAATCTGACATGGTACTTAACCCTGTTGTGCTTCCCCCTAAATTGCCTGTGCAAAAACACCCTTCTTTAAGTAAAAAGCCAATTAAGTATCCCATGATGTAAAGACCTTCTTTGAGGGTCGCAAAATAAAAATTTTAAATTCAAAAAAAAATTGAATAAAAAAATTTGAGGTAGGTATCGTAATTGCCTGATTTTCCAGTCAATAAGTCTAAACAAATTGATAAGAGCTCTTAGAAATTCGAGTTAAGAACCCCCATAACAGCCTCTGTAAGAATAAGAAAGATAGAACGCATCTTAGAATCTTAGAGTTCATAGGAATAAATAGCAATGATTTCTGAGTAGCCAAGTCAAGTAATCTAATAAAATAAAGGTTAGCCTTCGCCGCTGCCTTCCGAAGAGAATAAATAAAAGGTAATAGGCCAGGTGGAAATAGGTTAAGGGATTGCAGAGGCTCATTTTCTGGAGACAAAACAAATATAATAGGAGTTGCGAAAGATAGATTAAGAAATAAAGGAGGCTTAACTCAAAAGCGTTCAAATAGACACTTTTTGGGATTAATAGGAGTAGGCACTTCTCAGATAAAGTGAAAGCCTTTAGCTAATTTCGAAT
The DNA here is from genome assembly GCA_003687565.2 of Craspedacusta sowerbii. Lineage (NCBI taxonomy): Eukaryota > Metazoa > Cnidaria > Hydrozoa > Limnomedusae > Olindiidae > Craspedacusta > Craspedacusta sowerbii. The sequence continues at coordinate 46,585 of QQSS02027778.1, read as the reverse complement.
TACAAATCCCTCGTCCAAAGGGAAAATTAGCTTAACAATTTACTTAATCACAAAATCGCTTAATGCTAAAAGCTATTTGGAGTCTCTGCATTCAACATAACTATTCACTTCGTTAGGTAGATGCTGAATAAAGAGGATTAGTACACAGAGCAGGACGAAGTGGAAATTTAAAATCTGATTCGTTCCAAATTAGGAAGGTGGGGTCCTTAACGCATCTATGATCTCTATAAAGTTATGCACCTTTAAATAGAGTTAGATAACGTAAGAAGGGACTTAGTGGCATTAGCATAACGATTGCAGGTATGAGCCTACTGATTATCCACACTTGTATTAATCTAGCCATGAAAAGAAACTTTCCGTATCCTACTGTCCATTACATTTCTCCCCAATTGCTTCTTTAAGAACCAGCTACACAAGAGTTCCCCCTTAGGCTTTCCACTAGAGCCAAAGCGGGCTGTCCCTTGAGCGGTCCACAAACTCGCTCTAAAGCAAGAGAGAAGTCGCCTAGTTTCGGAGGAGGATTAAATGGGGAATGCAAAATGTAGTGTTAGATGAAGTTTGAGAAGAGAAGAGAGTAGTAAAACTACCGCGAGTTCAGCGGCTCAAAAAAAATACAGCTCGGAAGTATAAATTCTTTAAGACTTCATGAAGGGGGAAAAATAATAATCAACCTACTCGATTTAAAGCGAGGACGCACACATAACGACCACCCTTCACAGTCTCGTATAAGAAAAAGAACAAGCGAAAAATGATTGATTTCATTCAATCTCACTTATTAGCAGACTCTTTTCCCTACTCCAGCCAATTGAATAGGGCCATCCCTGCGTCAACGTCTCCCTTAAGTTGCAACTCCTAACGAGCCTATATATGCAGAAAGCCCTCAACTTTATCTGCGTGGATTCTAAATCCACGAGCAATGACACAAAGAAAAGGGAACCTGAAAGCATTTTTGTGGGAATAAAGCCGATGGTTTCTCTTTTGGAGCAGCTCAAGCATTCGCAATTTGTTTTGAAGAGTTTAATGAATTAATTTTAACTAGCTTACTTTTGCTTGTTTTTCCTAAATTTAAGCTCTAAGTCGCTCCTCTTTTCGGCGCATGTTTCCCCTCTTGCCCCTGTAACGCACTTTCTAGCGCTACTTGCTAATGAGGCCTAGTCCCTCCATCACTTGCACCGACAGCATCACTTGCCTGCGGGTTTTGGGAGGGTCATCGTGCAAGTGGTCATGAAGCCTGATGACTACTTGGGAGAGTACTTCAGAGGACAAGTAATTATTCCATTTGATTATGTTGAGAACTTGCCTACTTGTGTTAATAAGACTTGCGTTTCTACTAGTTGATTACTAAGCATTTCTTAATATGCGTGGCTTTTCTTAATCAAGTGCCTTTCCTCCTCTTTCGGATTAGTCCCTAGCTCCTTTATAAACTGACTCCGCTGCCACCTGCACTGCAGGCAGCGAGGGTTCAAGGGCAACCCACGCAGAGTGCGTGTTGGAGTGAGTGACATTATTCGAAGAGGTGAATGCGACTTGGCTGAGTCCAGCCTTAGGTGTGGACTTACCTCTCATGATATAATGTATAGGTGTACAAATAAATCATGAATATTTCGAATCAAGAGAATAGGAGAACAAGTAATTAAATGCGAAAGGATTGGTTTTTGATAAGGTGAATCTTTCCTGTTTAATGCAGAAATCAAAACTTGCTCTTGCTAACATGGTTCTTCTTAACTTAATCCTTTCAGCTCCTTTTGCCTGTTTTTGAACATCTCTATAAAGATTACACCACTCTTTAATATCCTTTATTGAATTTATGGAAATTAATGTTGGCGACCAAGTCGTTGTCACTAACCCCAAGTACATGGGCAAGACTGTCACTGTTAGGTACAAAGGGGAGCTAGTCGGTAAATAAGGTCTTTGGTATGGACTTTAGTTTTAAAGTCCAGAAGGAAATCATAGTGGCACATTCAACGGGACTAGGTACTTTCAGGGGAAAGAAGGGCATTGCATATTTCTTCAGGCGAACAATATAAGTCTTCCTGACAAATTTGAGGATGTGAAGAAGAAAATGTAAAACTCAAGTTCAGCTGGAAAGCTGGATTCAAAATAGCCAAAAAAAAGTGCAAAGAAGTAAGAATAGAAATAGGACAAGCGAAATGTTATTAAGAAATAGGTTTAAACTTAGTCCAAACTTCCAGCCAAACGCATTACGGCCAGGAAGGAAGATAAAAAGGAGGAGGAAAAAGAGGATAAGGGAGGCATTGAGTAGAAGAAGAAAAAGGCTAACCAGCTAATCAGCAATAAGAAAAATTAGAAAGAAGAGGAGCGCAAAGAAAACCCAAAGGAGGTTAAAGAGAAGCTTGATTTGAGTTTGAAGAGAGAGCAGTAGCTGTAGAGACAGTTGCAATAGAAGTAAACAGCATACAAGTAGCTGTAATAGAAAGTGAGAAAACTGTAAGGCGGAGAAGTTGAACAACTAAGAGAAGCGGTGAGCAAATACTAAAAGTCTAACAAATAATTAAAATTCTAGATCGACAATCTCAAAAGCAAAATCAATTAGGAAGCTCAAAGGGAAAAGCAGATGCTCATTTCACAAATTTAACTTCAGAAGTCCTTCCGCTAAACTGCGGAGAAGGAAAAGAAAAAACTTCAAGAGAAACTCGCTGAACTACAAGAGATGCAGACCAGCCAATAGGCCTAAGGAGGCGAAAACTTATAACGACTCACTTAACAATTAACCTTCAAGAACGAGGAACTCACCCTGCAAGTCTAATAGCTTTAGATAAGAAACAAGAATCTTGAGGACTAATTATAATAGATTCACAAAGGGAGAACAAAATAGAAATAAAGGCTTCACCAGCTTGATGTCAAGGAGGACGGAGACCTGATTGAGACTTTGGCCAATTTGAAGTCCAGCATCACATATTTCGAGGCATAGAATTCTAAGCTCAACCACATTATTGATAACCAGCGCAATTAGCTAATAAACTCCAAAATGCAGGGCTAGCAGCTATAGAAGCTTTTTAAATAGATATAAAACCTTAAAATCTAGAACTAGTAGCTGACGTTCAAAGTGGATGACGCTATACTCGCTTAGAAGCTAGTCGATTAACTCTCTTAGCAGGCCATACGCAAGGACGAGGAAATCTAAATGCTCAAAAAGACACTCGCAGAAAAAGTCACTGAAATGAAATTACTTTAAGAACTCATGCAGGAACAAGATTAGCTCATTGAAAGTCTCAACAAGGATATCTTAAGCAAGGAGGATGATTTCGATTAGCAGAGAAGAAAACAAGATTAACTCAGATCCCAGCTGGTATCCGCCTCGGAGCAAGTTAACAACTACAAGCAAAGAGTGTCGATCCTTAGCAAACAGCTGCAGGAAAACCAAGCTTCGCAGTCGAGCGAGATTTAATAAACCCCAAAAGCCTTCAAGAGCAGTATTTCATTCGACCAGCTGAAGGAAATTTCCAAATTAAAGCAAAAATTGATAGAGGAGCGGATGAGTTTTTGCCGTTAGAAAGAATTGCTGAGCGTGGTGTCGCTTAACGTCTTCAACTGTATACCGAACAGCATTCAGGAAGCCATCCGCATTCAGTAGCTACAAATCATAGCTGATGTGAGGGAAGTCCAGGCTAGGGCGCTCCACATATTCGAGATTATCGCCAATACCGTAATTGATGGCCAGGTCCTCCATCACTAGTCCAACCAGGCGCTAGGCATTTATTTGTTGAAGGTCGAGTCTAAGTGCGGGTAAATGGTTTCATTGTGCGAGTTGATAACAAGCTGCGCAAGGACGTAAGAGGAGAGTGGGTTTTGCAATAGACTGGCAACGGATTAGGTGCTGCGCTCGAAGGTCAACTCTTTTAATAAGTTTTCTGTAGATTTCATTTATAAATTGGTAAACAATTAATTAACCACTTCATATGAATTCACCTGTCTCTAAAGCCTCCTCGAAGAATTTCAAAAGATCAGTCTCCCTGCCCTCAAGTCTGACATGCGCACCAAGGGATAGCTATGTGAAATAGTGCTCCGGTACTTGCATAAACTGTCGGACACAGTGTTCATGTTTAAGCAAACAAATGACGTGTCGCAAGAAGTCGACCCTGGGATAGTCCACTTTTACTCAGGGCTGATCTAATTCATAAGGATTCTGACAAGCAATCCCAATTCTAGGTTCAGCAAATAAATGAGATAGTTAATTTAGAGTCTGAGGCTTTTGGATGAGTCATTACACTCAATGATCGAAGAAGAATTTATTGACAGGCTTGACACTCTTTATTCCTGTAACGAGGAAATCCCCAGTCTTTTCCTCTCCACCATGACTCTCACCCTCAAGTATTCCAAAAACATCATCAAATAAATCCAAGAGCAGCAGTTCAAAAGTTAAGTTGAGTCGAATAGGTTCAAGCTAAGCGGAGTGTATTGGGACCAGAGAGTCAAAGAAATTCAGGACAGGCTTGGGAAAGTTTAAGTTCTGGAATAATAACTCGAAAAAGAGACTAAAAATTCAAAGAAGCTTTAGGGCTAGAAGGCCATCATCCAGAAGAGGATGGATGAATTTTAAGCGACAAGACACATCCTAGAAAACAAGATAGTTGAACTCAAGTTGAAAAACTAAAGGTTGGTTATTCTCTAGCGAGACAACGAGCGGCTCGCCCGCGAAATTTCTGACTTGAACGCTGCAAGCTAACAACTTATCAACTAAATTTAGATCGAGAGAACAAAGAATAGAGACCTAGAGCTGAGCATTCTCGCTAAAAAATAAGCGAATAAAGAAGTGTAATAAGCAGTTCAAAAGACTATTGTCGTCTAAAAGTATTCATAGCAGGCCGTAAAAGCTTTGGCCTGCAGTCTTAACCAAATCAGACTAAGGGATGCTCGTCAGCGGATGGACAAGCTTAACTATTTTAAATTCAGCAACCCTGCCAATTAAAGGAAAAAGGAGCAATCTCAGCTACAGAGGTTGAAATTGTTGGGACTCCTGATTGATGAAAACAAGAACGGGGCTGCTGCTGTTAAAAAGCAAAAGCTGGTGAGTTTGCTGGGAGAGTTGGCCACTCTGAAGGTAGAGAGGGTGTAGGAGCCTAAGGAACTGAAGCTTTGCAGAATCTAATTAAAGATTAAATGAATTAAAAGATTTAAAGACCAACGATTGACATTTCTCTCGATGAGTCGGTGTTAAGTTAGGTGCTAAGCTCATTTCAGCGCAAAGTGGATTCAGGGTCGCATGAAATCACTTTGATCAGCACGAGGTTCAACTCTAAGCACAATGAGTTGCAGATGATGGTTTAGACTTACAGTGAGGAACTCAAGGATCTAAAGCAAAGTCAGTAGAAAATTTTAGAACACAACCTGGATATTTAAAATAAGTTATTTAATCTGAAGGAGGTGATAGACGATTACAAGGCCAGCGCATTCAGTGAAAACGAAAGGCTAAGGAGCATGCTCTAAGAAGTTAGAAGGTTGCTCGAAGAACAGAGATAGAAAACCTAGATCGAGAGGCTGGCAGAAGAAATAAGGAGCTTGAAAGGAATCGTGCAGCCCCAAATGAAGGCCCATCTCGATAAGTTGGGCCTTGATATTTTGTCTCTGACTGAAAACATTCACTAGATCTACAAGAGTATACTTAAGTAGAAGGAATAGTCGGTGTTGCGCTAAAGACAGAGGAGCCTCGAAAGTGAGAGAGCTAAAAATAATATTTCAATTCAAGTGGCCGCACTATAAGACCAGGCAGTAGCAAAAGGAGCGAAGATTGCCTTTCAAGCCAAATAGCGATAAAAATAGCTTTAGAGGCAGAAGTAGCGATAAAGTTTGCACCAATTGGCTAGTCAGGGAGGATTGTAGCTATCAGCCTTAAAAAATGATATAAGGAAGGTTTAGCAACAGAACTTCAGCTTAAAAGAGGGTCTCGATGACGCCAAGGACATGGTTCGCTAGCTGCAAGGCAAGCTTCGCTCGGTGTACGACGTGGTGGAGGGTTTGGTTTCATACCCCACGAAAAGCATCAACAACAACATTTTCGTGAAGGTGTGGAACAACGCAAACTCCTATCTCGAATAAAAAATAAAAACCCATTTCCTCTAATTCCATAACAGGTTCAACAGGCTTTAAATATAGGTTTAAGCCAAACTCAATCGCCAAGAATTCGGAGATACATAACAACATCTCGTCAAACTGATAGCCGATCTCGAACACTCCACTCATAAGAAAGCAGAGAGTCACTAAGTCAAGGAGGCCTTCTCTTTTTTTGAAAATAAGATTAAAGATATCATCAGGATCATCAAGACTCTTTAGAATCAGACAATAGATGCTATGGCTAAAAAACAACAACTGAAGTGTCTAAGTTGCGACAACCTGCTGACCATGAAGCCCAAATAGCTGCCGCCTAATCCGTGTATCAGAAAGAGGACGGTCAGTCGAAAACATAAATAATTCTTCTCCACTTCTCTTCACTTTCATTCCTGATCATAATCTTAAAATTCTTTAAAAATCATCCCAAGTAAGCTTACCGTCGCGGTCCGAATCCAGATGTCTCAGAATTAGCTAATGCTACCAGTGGCTGTACCTCAACTTGAGCTATTCCCCAAGCCTCTCAAGATCATTGAGGTCAATGAAGCCTTTGTTGGTTTTGTCGTATGCCTAAAACAACTCTCTAGGGGAGTGCTTGGCCAAGGCGAGCATCTATCTGAAGCCCTGGAAATCAAGCTGGACAAGCTTTTTTTCTTTTTAATAGTATTAAACAATTTCTAATAATTTTTTGGATTATTGCTTCACGCCTAAATTCAATAGGCAGGCCTTTAGCTATCCCACCGAAATAAACCCCGACCGTCTCTAGTCAAAGAGGTCGAAACTTTCTTTGGCAAGAGTCAGCTATTGAACTCTGTTTCCTTCCATCCCCTGGTTATTATGCTTATCTGAATCCATGTCTTATTATAAATATCACAAAAAGTCATCGAAAAAGATGAGAATAAAGTTGCTGTTCAAAGGCCACTTGCACACACTCTCCTTGGAGGAGACTTCTGTGTAGGCCTTAAGAAATTTAGTTTCCTAACACTTCGAAATACAAGACTTTGAGCTATTCCATAACGGGCAAAGCCTGAAATAGGTAAGGGATAAGATGCAAATAGTCTGCGTAAACCGAGACAAGCCCAAAATTAAATTCAAAGACTCTTTAAAGGAATTTAAGCCCTAAGCATTTCGCTATCTCTAATAGAGAAAAATCAATGACCATTAACTCCAGACTCTCTATCTTGTCAACGGGCTTGTCAAACTCCCTGATCAGGATTTCCATCTCCTCTGTGATCCCACTGCTGAAATCCAGGAATTGCAAGAAATCGGCGATGACTAACTACGTTTGAACAACTGGCTTTGGCGAAAACTGCGAGATAAGCCTTACGCTCTTGGAAACATAGGACATTCTGTGGTAAAATTAATTAGGAAATTAACCTAAGGCGCCAAATCAATTTGATATAATTATTATTCATGAAGAGGAATGCTAACTTTAGTATCGATCTTAACTCCATCGACGAGATTCAGGTGCATAAGGACAGCATTCCAGAGCTGGGAAAAATTTGCACTCCTTAAGAAATAGCCCAGAGGAAGTTCTATCATGATTAGGTTTATAAAGATCCAAAGATCGCCAGCTCCTTCCAGCTAAACGAAATTCAATCTCACAGTGCCTTTAGCCAAATCGAACGAAGATCCCAAACAGGTTTAATCAGCTGAAAATCCTGAGGTTAAGACTGCTAATGAGAATTAAAAAACTGATGACAAGAAGCAAGTATAAGAAGTGAAATAAGAAAAAAAATAAGAGAAAAAAAGTTTGTTCGATGGCCTTTTCCAGAATAAGCCTGGCTCTTCCATTTCCACTGACTTTTTTAAAAATTCTAATCTCTTCAACAACAATAACAATATTTCGAACCTATTTAATAACACGAAAACGTCAGAGCCATCCACTGGACTTTTCTCCCAGCCAAGCATTTTCACTGCTGGAATCAGTTTTGGATCCTCGCTTTTCGACAGTAAAAATAAATAAAGTGACTAAGATTAAGGAGAATAACCAGACCCTAAGTAGCAATAACTGGATATGGATACTTCAAAAGCTCAAGTTCATTACTAATATTAGGTAACGACTGATATATTATTCAAGAAAAACGCCAACAAATACAAACGAAATAGGCAGAGTCTTGTGGAAAAAGTGATTGTCTCTATCGAAAAGTTTAAAGACAAGGAACAGCATATTGTTGTAGTCAAAAATCAAGGGACCAAGGTCAATCTCTATGTTGGATCGATCCTTAAATAGGTCACTTACGCTAAAGACCTTGGGAAAAAACAAAACGTCGAGGTGCAATTAGTCAGTCTCGATGAGGCGAACAAGAAATACGCGAAGGATGTGCTGAAAATACAATTCGCAGAAGCACAGGACGGGGAATAGTTCATAAACCTTGTGAATAAGGTATTAAAGTGATAGGATATTCACTTCAGAGCAAACAGAGTGCAGAGAGCCAAGCAAGCCAGACTTCGGCACCTTGCGAGCTGTTGATAAAGAGTCCCGTCCAGGGATTAGCTGCTAATATTAGCATTAGAATGCAATATAGCCATCCTAACCCTTTAAATGCCTTCATTCCGAACAAAATTCCCAGGGCTACACTGCCCTCAATTATCACTTGCAGTTTTAGGAAAATTAGGGGTCTATTCAGCGGATTTTCTTTGAAGTACGTGTTGAAGTCCATATAGACTGGCGAGTAAATGTTGACCCCTTATTGAAACATTTCCCACAGCAGGGATAGAGAGCTGATATGATAGTCAGGGCTGAAGAGCCGATTCAGAACCATGGCCATTAGGAAAACCACAGCCACCATTCTTATCTTTGGTATCATTATTAAATATCAATTTCTGAATAGCCTCAAGTAGCCTTGCTCGACGGCCTTAAATCCCTTTTTTTGAGTCCGGTCCTCACAGTCGAACTCATCCACTTCCCAGATCTTTTTGAGTGTGCAAACTTAAAAGATGTCTTCTATCAATTAATAGATCTTATTCCTAAGGAGCTAGGCTTTAAATCTGATTGTCAGGTACTGAGGAGACTTGTCTTTTAACGCGTTTAGTTTCTATTAATAGTCCGTCAACTTATTGAAGTACCTCTGCATTATGTCATTGAAGCAATCCGGACTTATCTGGCTTATGATGTCTTCGTAGTATTAGTTGACGTCCTCGGCGTACCTATTAAAATTGCTTTCGGTGCTGCGGATGAACGATCGCATAGACTCTAGGCTTAGCGAATCTTGCTAAAACTTCTCCTGAAGATTGTAGAGCCACTCCTATTTTTCATGGAGAATTAGCTCTTAAAGCTGACCGAATGCCTCGATGAGCTTGGCTCTTTCCTGGGAGTAGTTATCTTAGAGATTGGATTATTAAATGTCGAGGTTATTGATGCAGATTGCGCAGAGGTCCTTGGCTGCCTGGATTTTGTTCTTGAATAGGGAAATCTCCAGCTGTTTTCTTCTCTCTTATTAACTATCTACTTTACTATTACCCATTTTCGCTTCGCTTTGAAAACCTACCCTTGCTGCGGGGGTGCATACAATCCTCCTCGCTGCTGCTGTTCGCTAATCGACCTTTTCTCCCTTTTAAAAATTAGAGGTTTGGGGTTTGAGCAGATTGTTTTTTAAAATTAGGGTTCTGGTTTTATTCAAAATTTTTGAGACTGATATTGGCGAAGCAAAAAGGCAAGGGATTGGGAGAAGGTTTGCTCGTTGCGGGCTGTGCGGTTGTTTTGGAGAATAATTGTGTGGGGGACTGCTTTTTCATTTTCAAATAAATAGTTAGAGTTAAAATACTTAAGAAATTTAAATAAAGATGTGTGAAATTTCATCTTAAAGTTTTTCAAAGATTTATCCTTTGTTGCTAAAGTCTGATTCAGTAGGCTGTATGCCGAATCGAATTTCTAGGATAACTTTTAATTTTTATACATTAGAACTAATAAAATAGTTTAGGTGAAGCTATATTCTAATCAATATAAGACAAATATATTTTAGAACAATTAATTTTCATTAGACCTAACAAATTTATTAATTTATTATTTATTCTTATGCTTTCACAGCTTAACTAACTCGCCTATTGTCTCATCTGTCCCCTCAGCCTTTAGACTCCCAAAGACCCCGTTCTCGCCTCCGACGGCTATACTTATGATCGAATTTACTTCGAAACCTGGATTTACTCGCAGACAGCTAAAGGCTTGATTCCGAGGAGTCCGATGACTAACCTTTAACTAAAGAGTGCGAACTATTACTAGAATCGGGCAATCAGATATGTTCTGTAGTGGTATAGAACAACTTTAGAGAAGTGCCTACAAGAGACTAATGAAAAGAAGGGAGGATAGGAGAAAAAGAAGAACACTGACCAGCACAAGAATTTAAGGAGCATCGTATGGGGCCAAAGCTTTTAGGAAGTTTATGACTAGATAAGAGGGATTTAATAGATCGGAACAAAATTGTCAATCTATGTGAGGGAGTACAATAATCTGACCAGATAGAAGTAATCAGCTGACGAGTGAGTACCGACCTGACAAGCTAATAGTAGGACTATTACAAGCTAGTATCAAAGTCACCAGCATGACTGACATCTGCAAGGACTTGATCGACAGGAATTGCATTTAGACCATCAACATATTTTCTAAGTCACAGCTTTATAAGTCGCACTTAGTAGATTTATGAATTCTCTTAATATTTCCAGGGCCTTAGTTTACTCGCCCAGCAGGGAGTTAAAATCTACATCAGAAATAAGAATCCCCGCTCCAGGCCTAATGGTGTTGTTTTTTAGTGGATATCGGAAAATTGGCGCTGGGACTGGGAATCTGAGAATGGCAACAGCCAAATTTATGATTGAAGTTATGAATCATGCGCTCATTATTTATATTTTTTATTATGGACATGTTCTGTCATAATGATTTTAGTTACGACTTTGACCTCGATCTGTTGCCTCTCAACAATGCTCCTGAGCCTGAGTTATCAACTCAACATTCAATCTATTAGAAGACTCAACATCCATCTCCAAGTAAAAAGGGTCATTGGACATCTGATTAAAAAAAACTATATCATTCATTCCTATAGATCCACCACACTCACTTTGAGATGAAGCAGCTTCGTAGAATTGATAAGATCTTCAAGTCGATGGCCAATTTCATCGGGACGAGAGCAGCAGATCAATGCCGTTCGCACCATCAAAAGATGGAAAAAAAGTACAATACTTTCTACTAAATACTGAGAAACTTGAGGAAAAATAATTTCAATAGTGTTTAAAGAAAATTTGTAGCAGAGAGTCTTTAGGACTTAGGACTGGAGTGTCGCGACCTTCTCTAAGCCGATCGGCTTGGAAGTAATGCGGCAGCTGACACTCTCTGCTAGTAATTTGAACTTGAATGAAATTTAATGAATTATCTCTACAATGGCTACAAGGCTATCTGCCAAAGGCTGCGGGAGAACAATCACCTTTAAAATTCGAGAAGAGCTGGTAGGTTATATAAATTTTCTTAGCTCTCATAGTTCAGTAGTTCATTGATCAACTTTACGTACCGAACTAACATCGTCGATCTCGTGTGTAAAGGCAAAATACTTACTGATGATCGGGGCTGGGGTTGTGTCTTCAGAGTTTTTCAAACTTGTCTAGCAAACGCATTGGTCGAATTAAGTAATCTATTGTAAATAGAGAAATAGTGCCAATAAAAAAGAAAACAGTTAATTCCAATAATTTAAAAATTCCTGGACTCGAAGGACGCCGAGTTCTCGATCGTTAACATGGTTGATTCCTTGGAGAGCTTGGGGTTCTAACTTTAAGGGAAGAAGTGGATTTCCTTAAGACTGGGATCATTAATTTTATCTAAATTGGCGAGGAAGAGTGATAATTAGTCTATTCCGGATATAGTTTGCTTCGACCACTAAATCTATGTCACTGAAATTTAGAGGAGCTTGGAAACGGGGCCCGTTATAGTGTTCGTTTGCTTCAACCTCTTTAACTAGCAATTAAGCTTGATCGATATCAACTTTCTCAAGCTGCTCTTCAATATTCCCTAACTAGACTCTGTGTGCGGCGGAGTTAAGGGAGAAGCTCTCTATTTCTATGGAATAAGCGGAACGCAACTCCTGCTGAGTGACCCTCACTTTGTGAACAGTTCCTGCTCAAAAGAATAGCTGCGAAAGTAATAAAATCTGAATACATTTTTCAACCAGAAGATCCAGGCTATAGAGATCAACAAGCTCTAACGTTCGATGTGCGCCTGTTTTTTAGTGAGGAACTAGCACTAGTTGGAGTAGTTGGTGAAGGAACTCAGAGATCGATAGGCATTAAACAAAATCAGAGTTGATAAAAGTAAGTAATAAGTCATGCTGCCAAGAATATCCAAAATGTGATTATTTCTTTTATATGAAAAAAACTTGTCCATGTGGAGCCAAGGCTCTCCTCCTTCGACCCAAGGACAAAACCCTCCTCTGCAGGCCCTGCTTCCTCACCATCTTCGAATAGGAAGTCCACTAAACTATTATCAAGTAGGCCCTCTTCAAAAGGGACTAAATAATTGCAGTAGGCGCCTCAGGCGGCAAGGATTCAACAGTGCTCGTGCATATACTGAACAAGCTGAACAAGGAGAAAGACTACGGTATAAAAATAGAGCTTATTTCGGTAGACTAAGGAATTGCTGGGTATAGGGACGACTCCCTTTAATGTGTTAAACTTAACCATGTGTAGTAAGGTTTGCCCCTTACTATCGTAAGCTATAAATAGATGTTCGGCTGGACCATGGATTAAGTCGTAAAACAGATCGGCAAAAATCGCAACTGCACTTACTGCGGAGTCTTTCGTAGGCAGGCTCTAGAAAAGGGCGCGTTAATGGTCAAGGCTGACAAGATAGCCACCGGACATAACGCGGATGACATGGCCTAAACTGTGCTGCTGAATGTTTTGCGAGGAGATTATAAACGACTAGCAATATGTTCAAAAGCAATAACGGGAGGCTAGTAGGAGGACAACTAGATTTTTTCAGTGGCAAGAGTTAAGCCGTTCAAGCTAAGTTTCCAGAAATAGATAGTCCTATACGCTCACCACAAGGGACTCAGGTATTTCTCAACAGAGTGTACGTATAGTCCGAACGCTTTCCGAGGACACCCCAGATAGTTTATTAAATAGCTCGAGGCCATCGATCCTATGCTGATAATCAACCTTATCCACTCTGCGGAGCATATCCGTTGTCACGCCAAGGAAAAGATGAGTGTAAAGCAAAAGTGCGAACGGTGTGGGATGATGACCTCAGTGAAGCAGTGCAAGGCCTGCAAACTGCTTTTGGGACTGTCACAGTAAAAAGCTAAAATAAAGATTGAGTGATATTAATGAAAAGTATTTAGGATTTTAAAAGGTTATGCGCAAACTGTGTCTCCGAAAAGGAGCTCCAGGTCTCGTTATTACCAGAATAAAGCTTACTCTGAAGCATGTCTCACTGCCATCCTGCGCGCTGAGCTTGTTTCTATTATCGGATATTTCGACAACCTCGATAGTCTCTCGATTTTCGTTGTGGCCGAGCTGTCCTACAAGTTGGACAAACTCAGTTCAGCAGAAGGTGTGCTTGATCCGACTCGAAAACTTTTTGAGTTTTTTCAAAGCCATTGGTTCGAGTCCGATCTGGTGGTAAACGGGAAACCTCTTGAGAAATATGTGCAAAACAGTTTATTTCGACTCTACGCACAGTTGATGAAGACGATCTACCTAAATTATCACCTGCTCTTCAAGTCGGTCAATCGATAGGATTTCTTGAAATAGGTGGTAAGTGAAGCTATGGAATTTTACCTTCGTCAGTAAATATATATTGCCTTTCTGGACTGCATTGGGACAATCGACCCCACTCTCGGCTATCTCACTTACAGGAATCTGATCTCCTCCATCCAGTAAAATTTCATAGGAGGAATTCTGTCCAAGTTGGTCATTGAATTTAAGCTCAAAATGTAGAATATCATGATTGAACTTGACTTTCGCACTCTCTCGATTTCTCAGTCTGCCCCCTAGAAGAACCCTCTACAAGTGACTAACGTGCTGGACCTCCCAAAGAAATAGTTCCGTAAAATCTAGAGGATGGTTGAGCTGATTTATATCATAGTGGAGTACAACTACAATCTGACCTACAGCTAGTACGACATGTAACGCTAATATTAGAACTGCATAATTGGGGTAGAAATTTAACCAGTTTCCAGATAAAATTATCGATTAGATCATCAGCGCTGAGTTCATCAAGTTACTCTTCTTCCTGGCCCAGAGGTATGTCTAGGCAGGCGACTAGACCGCAGATCTTCTCTTCAGAATCATCCACATCCTCCAAAAAATAGTGCTCTGCAGACTCATTCAAGTTCCCAAGCCAAAAAAGAAAGAGTTTCTGAAGGCTATCTTAGTGGGAACTAATTACCTGATGAGCAAGAGTTCCAAGGGGACAATGAGGTTCTTTGAGGAATTGATTAACCTCAACTCAAAGTTCATAATAAACGTTCCAGTCCGCAAACTTAGAAAATTCCCTTAGGAATTTGAAAAATGGCTTTACCACCTGCGGGAGATTCTCTGTCATTTTCTCAGAAGCAACAAGTTGACTTTGTCCAACCATGAGCATTTTTAGTTGCTCTGGTTTTGGAAACGTTTAGCATTCAATTTTAACGACCTGAAACTAAAGTAACTCCTCCCTCTCTTCCTCTAGCACAACAACATAGTTGTGAAGTACATTCTCTCTAACTTCCTTCACAAAAAATACTCAATTTTTTAGGGATATTCCTGCAGGAAAATTAAAAAAGCCAAAAAGGCTATCGCTTCCCTCATGGAGCCCATACGGCACATCTTCAGCCTTAACTTCGAAACCTTTATCCAATATTTCGACTAGGCCGTTAACGATTCCTTGCAGCCGGACTCACCTTACTTGTTGGACAAAGTAATGCTCCTCTCCTAGGGAGTAATTATGAACCCATAGTTCTACGAGAAGACCGTTTGCAGTATGGGGATATAATAAAATCACAAAGAAGACCAACTGGGACAAAGATTTTCCAAGATTATCCAGCTCTTTTTCCAACATTACCAGCAATCTTAAGTCATCGAAAGGGATATTGTCTCACTTGTATTCAGCTAGCATTTTATCCTCTCTACTAGCGCTAAAATCAGCATGTATTCTTCGGGAATCACCTGTCTGCACAGTCTCTTCAGGATCTCAAGCAAGTTCCTCTAGAACAAAGACTATATTCACTGGCTCTAAACATTTCTGGTTGTGGTTTCCAACATGGTCCTTAAAGGGGACAGCATGCGACCTGCCTACAGTCTAGACTTGCTCTATGAGTTCTTTAGAAAGCTTAAATACCAGCTTAACAAAAATGAGTTCAAAAATTTTCCGCTGACGGGCAAGTTTTTCCAGTTTTTGGTATAGTCGAAAGTGGGTTCGTTCAACACCCCACAGACTTACAAGCTGCGGAAGATCCTGATGAAGCTGGTGGTGATGATCGGTTTCGACGACCTGATGGACAACTACAACGAGAGCCTGGATAGAGTTCTGAGCTCGATCTGGCGAGTCTAGAATCCGCTATACCTGATTCAGTCGCTGAGAGGTATCGCATAAAACCTTTAACCGTTTGTGATATTCAGGCGATTCCTTATCAAGATTTAGTCCTTTCTCATCTAGCATTTCAAGGGCTTTGTATAAGGCAGGAACACAGACCTGCAGCAACTCTCCTCCGCACTCAAACTCATGTCCGCACTCTTCTAGAACAAGTGCAATCGGCTCTCTAACAACAAAAACCAGAAACACATCTACAGGCAGGCAGAAATATTCATGCCTGTCTTCAACTAACTCATAAAGGGCATACTAGTCGGCAGGAATCTCGAGGACGGAATCAAGATATCCCTGCAGCTCTTTAGAATCTGGGTCTCCATTCTAAGAGGATCATACCTCAACTTCTATTTTCTCAACATCCTCTACCGCAATCTCCACGAATTCCTTTTCAACTCTGTTGCACTGGCTGTCCGGCTCGTCCCCTTCCTCCAGAATTATCCCAAGCTCAATGACTGCGTCACCAACTTTGCCTCTCTCCTCACCGAGCACCTCTCCCTTTACTTCTTCTAAAGTCCACTTTCTGCCGAGCAAATCCTGGAGGTAGTGGCTAGCCTGTTCAAGATCAGCATGGGGGAGATGTTGCGCCTGAAGGATGAGATCGCCTCCTCAGACAAAAAGATCGTCCTTTCGGAGATTTAATCAAAATTAGCTATCAATCTGAAAACGATCCTTGAGTTTCTCAAGTTCTTGATGCAGAAGTCTCAAGAAAAACACTAGTCCTAGGTCAACGTCAAGTTCAATTACTTTGTCACTCTCGCCTAGTCTCTACTCACCACCACTCTCCAAAACTTTATCTAACTCTCCTTTAAACTTGTCAACAGGGACAAGATCTTCAGCCTATGCTGCACAGGGTTCAATCAGCTCATGTTCCTGTGCAAATAAAGCCGAGCAGAAGTTATGAGACTTATGCAAAACCAATTCAGCTAAAACTTCAACTGGAACAAGCTCAACGAGGTGTTCGAAAGGACTAAGGTAGACTTGAAAGAGGTGGAGTAGTTGAAGACGAAGATGAAGGAGCTGATAAACAGTTCAGTGACCCACCACGTGACCATTTAGTATTGATTCACAGTCCGAACAGTCTGGGGAACTTCTAGTAGCCCAGCTTCACCGACTAGTTGTAGTTCTACAGATTGAAGTTCTTGCCGAAACGAGTCAGCAACATATATTACATGCACTATTATTCTAGCACTCTGCAGTTAACTTCGACTACTTCGCCAGGCTCGAGATCCGTTGTGCTCTCCAGGTTTATAATCTTGACCGTCCTTCCTGGGGAGGTCTCCAGAATCATCATTCGGAACTAGGGGTTCATGCTTAGGATCTTACCAACGACAGTCACATATTTGCCGAGGTTGGTGCGGGCATGCTCTCGCAGAATTCGAGTGTACCTGATTGGCAATTTTTACATTAATAAAGGCGCAATAAGATGATACAATTTCTTGTCAACTCCCACCTGTTCAAAGTAACTCTGGCTCTGTCCTCTGCAGTGGGAATTTACTACCTTTATCCCCGTGGCTCCTCCTATTGGCTTGCCATCGAGTTAGGGGGTACTTCAACCAACTTGGCTTTAATCCTCCGCAGTGAGAAAGGCTTCCTCGTCGTCAAAAGGATCAATGTCTCCTCCTTGGAAGGCCCCCTTTTACTTATGCAGTAAATTGAATAGTTTGTCAAGGGTTTCAAGATCAGCAAAATTGGCATAGCGTCGTTCGGCCCTGTTGATGTCGACCCTACCTCGGAAACCTATGGCCAGCTCTTGGCACTCCCTGGACCCAAAAAGGCTTGGGAAAAATTCAACCTCAAATTAAATTTAAACCACATCACCCAAAATATTCGAGTCGATACTGATGTCAACTGTCCCGCCTTGGCCTAATTTGTTTTGGGAAAGCATCCAACGAAGAACTCCCTTGTCTACATAACTGTGGGAACCGGAGTAGGCATTGGAGTCATTTCCAACTCCAAAATTGTGAAAGGTTTTTCGCATCCAGAAGGAGGACACATGCTAGTCAAACCCCACGAGAAAGACCATGATTTCGTAGGCTCTTGCATTTTCCACAAAAACTGTATTTAAGGATTCTGCACCAACCATTCAATTGCACAAAGACTTAATTGCCAAATAACTGAACTTCATGAAGTTGGAGATGACAACCCAGTATGGGACTTGATTTCCTACTACTTGGCGACGCTCTGCTTAAATATTTTCTACGTCGCCAATCCTTAGATAATTATCCTCGGAGGGGGAGTCATGAAAAGGCTGTGTCTTTACCCTAAAATCAGGAATCTCTTTAAAGAATTAGCTAATGGGTATGGTTGGAATAAAAGGCTGGATGACATGGACCAGTTTATCAAGGAGCCTGCGTTCTCTGAAAACTCAGCTCTCATTGGAGCCTGTCTTATTCATTAGAATTGAATCATTCACAATTTTGCACTCCCTGCCTGCTCAGACTCCTAAAGAAGAGTAGGATTAGAGGTCCCTCTCGACTTTTTTTTTGAATCTCGTTTGTAAATTCCGATTACACAAGCTCCACCCAAGCCCAGATTGTGCTGCAAGCCGTACTAAACTCCTTAAACCTGCCTCTTTTCGGCTAGTCCTCTAAGCTGCCAGCAGATTTCTGCGCACTGAGCAAGACCGGTTGCGCCCAAAGGATGCCCCTTTGCAATCAAGCCTCCAGAAGGGTTGACAATTACCTTGGAGACTTTAGAACCATAAGTTCCAAAGTCATTATCTATCATTTTAGCTGCCTACCCTTACTTCATAAGTCCAAGGGCTTAGTACGTGATAAGCTCATTAGCCGAAAAACAATCATGCAACTCAATCACCCCAATGTCGCCTATCTTGATACCTGCCTTCTTCAGTGCTCTTGCTGCTGTGATTTTGGTCATGTGATAGCCCACCAGTTATAGTGCTGACTCGTAGCATTCTTGGGTGTCAGTCGACATTTACATGGCCAATATTTATACACCTTGATCCTCAAGACCTAGCTATTTCATTTTCTTTTCGCTCATGAGGACTGCGGCTCCTGCGCCGTCACTGGTTGGACAGCATTGCAGTTTTGACAAGGGGAATCTGATGGGAGCGGATCTCATGATTTAGCCTAGAGTATATGCTTTGCGAGATTGTGAGTAGGGATTATTGACAGAGTGCCTGTGGTTTTTTTCTGCAATTTTGGCGAAGGAGTAGGCGTAGGTACCGTGCCTCATCACGTGCTAGCTGCCGGCGTTGGCGAAGAGCTGCGGGGCTATCGGATACGAGTCATCGAAAGTCGCAATCTACTTGGATCTCTAAATAAGTTTGCCTAGCGGATTGGCTCTGTCAGTGTAATTTATTTTGAACGAGCCTTTCTCCATTTTGTCGAATCCCACTACCAATACAATGTCGTATATTCCTGACTGCACGAACTATTTCCCCAGCTGCAGTGCGCTCGATCCCGTGGCGCAGTTGTTGTTAGAGTTGAAAATGGGTATTCCAGTGTGTCCCAATTAGTAGAGGGCACGTTGGCCGCAGGTGGAGTCACCGTAGACGTAACCAGTAATTGCGGCCTGAACTTTGGAATAAGGGATGAGAGAATCCGATAGAGCACGGGAGGCAGCCTGCTTGACCATGATAGGGTAGTCGGGGTTGTTTTCGGAGGGCTTAAGGAACTTGGTCATGCCCACGCCAGTAACGAAGACCTTATTCATGCTATGAATTAAAAAAGAGCCAAAGATTCTTGATTATGAATTATGAGGAGTAGGACTTCATGCAGGAGTCCAGCTACAAGTAGCTCCCTGAGCATCAGAAATTAATCTTCAGAGAACTCTGTGTCCGCTTCCTCAACAAGCCTAGACTCTGTCGCAAGGTTAATTAAACCTCCATCGGCTCCAACAAAAGGATCGTCGTGGTCGAGGACGGCCGATTCGTCTACTACCGCTCAATTACAGACTTCGTCGATCTGAAGCCCGAAAAGCTCAAACGGTAGATTCCCAAGGCGGGTGTGTAAATCAGGGACATCGAGTAACTGAGATTTCCACCGAAAAAGAAAAAGGATAAAAATTACTTCCAGATTGTATTTCCTAAGAACCGCATGCTCAAGTTCATAAAGGAGAAGAAAAATTATGAATTTGCAGTGGCCAGTTCTATCTCTGGAAACCAGATGTGGCAGTTCGAGTTCGACTATGACATAGTGGTGCTGCCAACAATCGAGCGTAGACAATTTGAAGAGCAGAGAGAGCTGGCTAAACGGAACGAAGTCAAGATTTAGCAGAATGAAGAATACTAGGATTAGGAGCAGACCAACAAGCAGAAGTAGGTGTTTGATCGAGACATTTACATCAAGTACGTTGAGAAGAAGAACCAAAATCAAGAGAACATTAAGGAGCTTGGGAGCAGCAAGGCTAAGGAGAGACAGGATAAGGAACTTGAAAACAGCTATGATAACAAAGAGCGATAGAAAGTCAGGATCTAAACTGCCTATGAATCTCGCTACCATGACATATGGATCAGAAATGTTTCCAGACTCACTTTCGACTAGACCATCAAACTCGAGATGGAGCTCTATGAACTTATGGGCATCTTCAAGGAAAGGGCCGTCTAAAATGTAAAATTCATCATTGGCCAACTCATTTTCCACCCCAAATACCGCAGTTCTAAAATTAAGGAACTTGATCGTGTCCAGAAATACTTCATGATCTAATAAGACGAAATTTCGTTCGCTTACAATGGCATGAACATCAAGCTTTCTTGCGTCTACCGCAACAAGGAGAGGTATCCGCTTGTTAGTTAGTATGGTAATAATTCCTTGGTGCACTCGACATAGGACTTCCAGTCAGTGGGTTTCAAGCGTAAAAATTTATAATTTTTGGCCTACAACATTCTGAGTGATATTGTCTGGGTTCTGAAAAGATAAAAAGATTTAGACATAAAGGTCCCTCTGGCCTGCTTAGTCGAGTACCGCGGTTTTAAAGCTCTCTGTGTCGCCGATCTGCCTATTAACATTTCTGAGTCGCTGCTAGTCGGCTTTTCGCGAGACAAGATGAGCTACAAACGCAACTAAGGAGTCAACGACAACTTGAAGATGATCAGCACAGCACTAGGACTGAAGAGCTTCACTCTAGCGACTAACAAGAACAGTGTTTAGGTATTTCTAGCAGAATCTACAGAACTGCACAGGACTATCAAAAACCCTTACCCTTAAGCTAGGCTCTCCAAAAACAGGGATTAACAGTACAGCTACCTTATTCGTTTCAAAGACCTTTTTCCCATTGATGTCGAGCTTAATAAGTCTCTGCAATACACCTACAGAAAACTAAGACCTTAGTTCCTTTATCAGCACTATCACACTCCCTTGTCCAGTGGCGCCTTTCTCTATGCCTAGGAGTCCAAAAGCGAGTAATAGGATGTTGACCTCACAAAAGCTGCCAAATACATGCGCTAGAAATGCATTAATAATTTGGTGGGCAAGCTGGACCGGATGGAGTTCCTGCCTCTGGACAGCTAAAATTTAAGCAAACTTTTCCACGAGTAGGGAGTAAATATGCGTTATTTAGGTGAGGTAGCTTTTAGAAGTTCTCTTCCACACGTAAAGTAATATTGCTAGATCGAGTGTATGGCTCGCATGGCAAAAAAAATTTTCCGTTCCTAACTTTCTGAGTTCACATTTTTCTAATTTCGAGAGCGAAACGTTGGCATGTTTTCTGACATTGAGAGAGAGTAGAACAAACACAGGGAGGATCAGATATTTGATATGAAGTCAAAGTCAGTGTCCGACAAATTGGAAAAGGACTTATAGCTTATGGTGCTAGATTTCCTTAATCTGATATTCTCAAATAGCAGTGACACCACCTACTTTTGGAAAAAAATTATTATTCCTCTAGCAGAAAAGTACTTCAACTACAGGAACCCCATCACCTTTTAGAGCATCCCGAACCCCTTACTTTATCACGTTACCATCTATCAACTCCGAATCAAAGTCCGCACGGACTAAGATATCCCTATCTTTAACTCGATGCGGCCTTTCGTCCCAGGCACTTTCCTCGGCTTCCTGACTAAGGTAGAAAACTACTCTTTTAACTCCAGCTACATCAACAGGCTGCATCAGAAAATATCTTCTTATAGCAAGGTCTAATCTTCCGAAAAATAGAAGAAAGTAGCCCTTTCCACTTTCAATTTAATTTTGGCCATCGAAAAGAGTCTGAAGTCCAGCAGCTTCCCCATCCACGGTCCTTCGAAATAGGCTACCCTTCTCACCCAGATGGCCGAATTCTAGCTCGAGAGCAAACTGAGCACTGGACACGTGGAACGAGCAATTCAGAACTGCCTGTAGGCCTAGAAGTTATGCCCGAAGAATCATCCCTGGATGTTACTGATACTAATCCAGCAGATAAATAGTTACTCAGTCTACGAGCCTCACATTTCTCTCAAAAAATTCGATGAAGCCTTGAATCTAATTAGAAAAACTCTTACCAATTCGCACCCTATCAACGGACTCGCTCTAAAAAGTGCTGCGCAAGCTCACCTCCTAGCGAAAAAGCATTCTTAGGGAATACTGCTGTACCAATCAGCACTGAGCAATTTGATCGAGTCAATAGGCATGGGCCACATGAAAACGATCGAAGTGTTTATTGAACTAGGTAGGGCATACTTAGCGCAGTAGAGTTGGCTGCAAGGGCTTTAAATGCTGAAAAAGGCTGCGACTTTTGTGCGCACCGCCATATAGAATGGCTAAAAGAATATGACCTCGTTCGTCCATCTCGAGATTGCCAGAGTCTGCCTCAATCTAAACCGCCCCGAGGAGTCCGAGAAATACTGCTAGGAGTGTCTGAAGATGATCGATCAGAACTTTTTCCTGAAGAGCAAGATATAGGTGCTAGGGATATCGGCCAAGGCCAACTACATGCTCAACAAGTACGAGAAGGTGCTAAAGCGCTGTTAAGCTATGTTCTAGCAGCTCGAAAAGCAGAGGGAGCCCAACCTCTAAGACTATTAGTTCATTCTGACTATAAGCGTACAGGCATTTCTCTAAGGCAAGAAGTAGCAGTACAAGAACTTCTACTACAAGATACTACTTGCAGTCAAGTATAACTACTACGAGGAGGAGTTCGTCAGGAGGGTGCCCAGGGGGCTCTAGATCATCGAAAAAGAAATCTAATATCTCATCCCTCCGCTCTCTTTCTAGGCAAAGAATAAGGCCTTAAAAACCTTCATTCTCTACAGCAAAAGGACTGTAGGCACTCTTGTCATCTGGGTTAGATAGCTTTTCACAACACTCTAGTCAGTCTTCAGCCAGATCTACATGGACAGCAAGTTTACATAAAAATTCGAGGAGTTCCTGAGGGGTCAGAGTAAGGAATTCGTGGACAGCATGGGAGACTTCATTTCCCTTCTGAAGTACTTTGGATAAAAATTTTTTGTTGATATTCTGAGGAACAAAATCGTCCCGCGCCTTAGCAATTAGTGATTATGAAATATTTTTCATTGGAGGGAAATATCGGCAGCGGGAAAACCACAGTCCTTAACTTAATCGAGACTTCAATTGATTAGCACTTGCTCAAGGTGGTCTTCTAGCCTGTTAATGAGTGGCGTCAGGTTGGATTGAACAAATCTAATATACTGGACCAGTTCTACAAAGACGCTGAAAAGTGGTCGTTCCCCTTCCAGATCTTGACTCTGTTCACAAGAGTCAACTCCATCTTAAAGGCTCAAGGCGCCCACAAAAATATCCTTGGGGAACGTAGTCCTGACGGCGACTTCAATATCTTTGCGAAGGAGATGGAAAAAGTAGGACTTTTCGGCAGGCACTAGATGGATGTCTACTAGCATATGTTTTTAGGCTACAAGAAAATGTACCCAGCAGTCAATAGCCAGGGAATAATTTATCTGAACACTCCTCCTGAAATGTGCTACAACCGAATCTGCAGGCGGAAGAGGCCATAAGAAGACCCTATAAGCATGGACTACCTGAGGGACCTGCACAAGCTTCATTAGAGCTGGATGGAGAAGAGCTAAGTGCCAGTGTTAATTTTGGATGGGAGCAAGAACTTCATATCTGATCAAGAGGAGCGAAAACAGATAGTTCATCAGATTGCTAGCTTCATAGGAGTTGATGCAATATGATTAAAGTTCAATGAGCACGAGGAGTTCCACATTCCGACTTTGTGAGACTTCTTTCCCTCCGCTAACTCATGCGTCTCTGAAGCCTTGATTGCTGAGTTTCTAGCTAATTTTCTATAATTTTAACGCTTTTCACTAGCTCGTGCTCATTTCGAATTATCATTTCCTTGGCCATCGTTTTTGAGCCGTGCTGGCTCAGATATATTTTAGTTTTTAGGTCGGAAGAGCAAGCGCGGACCTCCTTCTTTTTGGAGCAGAGTTACTGGTTGACTTTCTGACGTTCTTCCTCCATGCATTGAAGAACATGTGGCTTGACTAGTAGCTGCTTGATCTTGCGCTTGTAGATTGCTGATTTGCTGGGGTCAGTGACTTAATAGAATTCTATTGCAGTCTGGTAATGAAGTTACTCTGTACATCTAGTTGAGTTCCTTGACTATCTTGATATCAACTGAATCCTTGAACTCAGCCTGGACTTCGAGTTCCAGCAGTTTTGAGGCGAAGTTAGGAGGCAGCTTGGGCTGCTCGGGCTGGTAGAAGGCAATTGGCTCCGGCTTGCATTTCTTCTCTTCCTTTTTAAAGAAACTAAAGAAGTTCATTATAATATAAAGCTGTTTCCAATCATGCCTTCGATAGACGGTCGAGATGCTCCTCGCTCAGGTACACCAGACCTCCTTCCCGCAGCACCGCCATCTCAATGTTCTTGTTCCCAGACTACACGACGTCCATTAGCGCCTTGAAGGCAATCGAACATGCCTACTAAATCGTTATCCCCTATTTGTAGTTCTTCTACAAGTATTAACAAACTTGCTTGCTGTTATGGCCGCAGGCATTGGCCTTCCACTAAACTAGGGAGCCTGAAGGGTCTGTGCTGTAGAGATGAGGCTTTTTTTTATTATCGAAGCCGGCGAGGAGAGTGGACAGTCCGAAAGGCCTTACTCCTCCCCTCTGAGTGTACTTCTGTTTAGTCTGAGCAATATGCCTAGCAATCGACTAAATGGAGGGCGATTAGTCGTAGTCAAGCCGATAGGACTGGCACATGATTCTTGCGATATTGGCCAATATCCTAGCGTCAGCATTTAACCCCGAAAAGGCCATGCAAACGTTTTGATCAAGTTAGAGTATCTTTCGGATTGTGCGAGCCTATTGGAGCTTGGTTGTGATTTTTTTCTCGACGGCGAGGACCACTGCGTCTCCAGCCACAATACCCACGGAGCACATCCCCTTTTTGACTGCCTCCTGAGCGTACTCGACCTGGAAGAGATGGCCGTTCGGAGAGAAGATTGTGATTGCTGTATCGTAGCTCATTCAAATATTTTTAAATTATGTTCTTTGCTTTTAAATGCAAGTTCAAATA
Source organism: Craspedacusta sowerbii (assembly GCA_003687565.2). Taxonomy (NCBI): domain Eukaryota; kingdom Metazoa; phylum Cnidaria; class Hydrozoa; order Limnomedusae; family Olindiidae; genus Craspedacusta; species Craspedacusta sowerbii. The sequence continues at coordinate 21,532 of QQSS02027778.1, read as the reverse complement.
GGTAGATTACCAAGTTACTGCCGCTCTACTGAAGCCCTATTTGCAAGGTAGGTGGGAGGCCAAATTCCAGAAGCACATTGAGAATCAGTAAGGACTGACTCTCATAAGTTCAGAAGACTCCTTGCTCAGGCTGCATAAGATCTACGTGATAGGCGCTTAATCCTTTGAGAGTCTGGAGGTGAGTCCTAATCTGAAGGAGCAGCTCCTTGAAAACAGCCAATTCCATAAAACGTAATAAATCGAAGTTAAGGGCAACTATTTCAAGATCGGCGACCATAAGGTGTGGCTAGGCAGATACAGCCGAGGCTTCTAGGAATTTCAGTTAGCTCGAATAGCTTATGAGGTGAGGACAATCGAGGAAACCAGCAATACCTAGTCCTTCGTCTAAAAATACGTTATTAGGTGACTAGTACTAGACTCTGATCAGACCCTTCCTTGCTGTCTATATGAGGCCCTTTCTGGATTAGAATGCGTTTCTCCAGAGGCTCAGGACTTAAAGGGAGCACAAACAGAACTGGGCAGCCAAGTGCTGGCTCCATCTTCACCTCTCGCTTTTCGAGGGCTACACATGATTGTTTATTCACTAAATTCTCTATAAAATCTCTTTGTACCTCTTGTCGACATAGGACTATAGCGAAGCTAGTCCTTCCCCCTCGGCCTATACGACTGCTTTGTGTTTCCAGTAGTCAAAATCAAGGCCCAAACACAATGACATTGAGTCGATAAGGTTGGCCTGATATATCAAAAATTAATATTTTCCTTTGGGAGGTATTTCCTCCCGCAAATACTAAATTAGGTCCAAAGTCAGGTTGAGGATGAGTTCTTGGTCGGTAGAGTTGGCCTTAACAGACAGCGAGGGGCTGATCTCATTAATCTATGATTTCGAAAATTTAGACATGTTGGAACGGAAAATTTATTCCACTTTGCGCAACAGACTGTTGAGGCTGTTGAGGATTTCCTTGTTTTCTTTTTTTACTTTTTCTACCAAAAGTTGGTATTTTTTGGATGCTGAAATCTAATCAAACTCATTTAAGCCAAGAAAGTTATTTTTCGTTTAAAGATTCTTTTGCAGTTAGGCTCTTTTAAGCCAAAATTTTTTATAGAGGAGGAAGATGCAGGGCTGCCAAGTGAAATTTAGTTTGAAGTTGGAAGTAAAGAACTTGAAGGAGGAGCCGACAGTCTTCCCCACCAAGTTAAGTTTTTAAACGAATTTATCATAGACTATTAGTCCGTTATCAAATTATTATTTTTGCTTTTCCATAAAGAATGGATTTTTCTCAATAGCCGGGCTAGGTTTCGGCTACACGGAGTGAGGAGTAATTGTTACTGGGGATCTTGGTTTAGCTGCTTATTGTTTCGCTGTAAATTAGTTTTTTCTGGTTTATTTCCTCATTGATCTTAAGCTATTTAGAGGTGAGGAATCGTAAGCTGACCTTTGAGGAGCTTATTTGCTGTTTTGCTAGGAATCGTAAGCTGACCTTTGAGGAGCTTATTTGCTGTTCTGCTAGGAATCGTAAGCTGACCTTTGAGGAGCTTATTTCCTGTTCTGTTATGAAATAAACTAATCTAGATCAGAACACTCTGATTTGGGCGACCTTTGCTACTAAGGCAACTGTATCTCATCGAGCTATAAACTCATCTCTTAGATGTTGATCATATCCTTATGAATTTTGTTTTTTCGTTGTTTAGTGCTGCTATTAAAATTGATTTTTGGGACTCTTCTTTACTACTAGCCGAGTATCTCCTCCCATTTGGACTTGCGAGGCAAAATATTTTCCCTGTAGGTGTTAGGCTTGCCAGACACGACTTAGTTAAGAATAAAGCTGAAGTTAAGCTGGCTTTTCCTATCACTCATGATACTGCTGATCTTTTTTTAGATGGTGCTCAGTCGCATTTTGTTGACTTAGCACTAATTAAACAGCCTGTCCAACAAGGTTTTGCTGTTAGAAGAGTTTCTGGGACTGGTGATTCTGGATTGACTTTTAGACTGGATGAATTAACTCTTTTTGTTAATTATTCTCGTTAACTCAGGATTCCTAATTATTTACCATGGGATTTCGATTTCGTTTATAGATAGTTCTTTCAAAAAAGGCTCCAAGAAATTGCTAAATTTTGAGATATTTAACCTTAGCCCGCACACTGCCGCATTGATCCTCACCCCACTTTAGAACTTTAGGAATCCCGATGATCTTACGGATGTCATTGAAAGGCCCACTTAGTTCAAAATTTTTTGAACCTAGATAGCCATTCTGATATACTCCATGGGAACCAATTCGTCGCTGATCTTCAAAAAATGGCTGTAGTTTTCTTTGAGCAGCATGTAGAATTAGACCTTGTTCATCCCAGCTTGCTGGAACGAAACCAGGCCTGAGTGTTCAATTTTGCGCAGAGTAAGAAGTTTCTAGCGACTTGGAGGCGAAAAGTTTTTGAGAGGGAGCTTGAGGATAGTGATGGGGGCGTGGGGGTGGACATAAGCGCGAAAGAGGGTGGAGAACTAGCTGGAGTCGATCTATTGCAAACTATTCAGGTAGGTAAATAAATTGTGCATTGGGCCTAACAAATAAGGATACAACTATAATAGGTGATCGCTTACGATTAATCTTAACTGCCAGTCATAGCCATCAGCCTTGCCAATTTAGCACTTGCTACATCCCCTTGCTCTCCATGAAGATCATGCGGGGCTGGGTGCGCGCTCTCGGCTTTTTCTAGTTTTCGCACCGCCTAGGCTCGAGGGGCCTCCTTTGCGGCGTCCTTTTGACAGTATTCTAAACAGGGTAGGGGAGGACGTTAGTGATCTAGGGCTGTGAGGGCCGTATGACTCTAATAACTTTATTATAAGGTTTTTCATCGTATTTGAACGGAGATTTCTCTACTTATTTGCCCTTCTAGTCCACCAAGAGCAGTGAGGTTCTGTTCCAGGGCCTTGATCGCATTATCCACTATTTCTAGAGCTGGAGGACACGGTTAGGGTTAGTAGGGTTGTAGCCTCGAGTCAGGTTGGTTATTGTTTTCCGCTGGGGCTGCATTATAATATTAGATGAAGCAGCCTTATATTGTCAAATAAATAAGCAAGTAGGAGGAACATCAAAGTGAGTGGAAGATAAAGGTGGGAAAGAAAGTAGTTCTGATCAGAAGCACGAGCGATAAAACTGACTTTTTGGAAATTGTTAAAAATATGTACCCACTCGTTTCCTAATGATTATAAAAAATGAACTGTTCGTATCAGCCCCTTAAAAACACTAGACTTCGAACTCTCCTGTCGTAACATTCTAAAAAAAAACTGATATGGCTGACGCGGTGGAACTATACGTGCAATCAGACTAGTCCCCAAAGCGTTTTGTAGGGCAGAGAGCCGCAGATTCATAATGGTCCGAAGGACAACAGGAAAAGAAGATCAAAATCATGCCGCAACATCTTTCTTTAGCTGCGGTTGGCCGAGGAGCGGAAAAAGTCTGTAAAGGTGAAAAGATTTAGTTTAATAAGAAAAAAAATTTAGTGTCAGGAAGGTGGAACGTCCCGGCCCAGGCAACTCAGTGACATTCTACTCCTAAGGATGAAAAAGTTATATAATTGATCATTTTAGACTAAACATTTGCCGCTTGTGGAGGCAAATCAGCACGTGCTTAGCCATCTGCAAGTAAACTTCCTTAAGCTTTAGATTTATCCTGCTGCGGATCACGTCGTTTATGTAGGTTGTATTCATGTATTTTATGCAATCCTGGATCTTCTCTTAACTACAAAGCTTCACCAATTTATTGAAGGATTCGATGGTGCACTTATCGATCCTTATCTGGAAGAGTCGGGGTAGAAGGAATTGCAGAAAATTTTTGAGCTATTTTGATTTGTTTTTGAGTTTGTTAGGGTCATTTTTTTTTGTTTTTTTGGGTTTTTCGGCGTGATCGCTGTTAGACATCTCCATGTAGTTGGCGAGCTCAAGTGCCACTTCGCACTCTTCCTCCTCCACTTTTACTTTCACTTTGCTGAGCAAGTAGTTCTAATCTTAATAATCTTATTATTACATATTCAATGCTGACTCTTTTCTTTCATTTAGCCCAACAACTTTGTCCTTAGAAAGGTGCCTACGTGCTTTTGCGTGGACACTGCCATTTCACATCTTGCCAAGAAGGATATTTTGGCTTTCAAGGGGTTTGCGTTAAGTGTGAATAAGGCGCGCAATCATGCAATAAAAGGGGGGCTATAAGGTGTTCCCCTGAACATTATATGTATGGGAGAGTGTGCAAAATGTGCAGCCAAGCCCACTGCTCCTCTTGCAATAACAAAAATATGTGTATAAGTTGTGTGGCTGGCTTTCGACTTTAGAATAAATAGTGCAGGAGCTGCTAAGTGAGATATTGCAACATTTGTGATAGGAATAAAAAGTGTCTGCTCTGTGAGAAGGGGATGTAGTTTGATTCGGATCAAGGTCTCTGCATTTCTGATGACCTTACTTTTCCTGAGCCTAAGCTTAATTGCAAAGTATTCACATCTGCCCAGGAATGCATCAATTGCAATGTCGGCTATTATCTTCAGGGTAAAACTTGCTAAAAGTGCAGAGAAGGGTGTGAAGCATGTTCGTCCTTTACATTCTGCAGTAGGTGTCTCATAGGGATAATGCGCTTTGGAGTCTGTGTGGAAAAATGTCAGGCCGAATAGTACCACAGTAGAGTATAAAATAGGTGCAGAGGCTGTCCGATTAATTGCATAAGATGTCTGAGTGAGAGTATCTGCCTGATGTGCGAGAACTCTTGGTAGCTAGACGACAATTGTAAGCCAAATTGTTAGAAAGGAAATCGGCTGGAGGTAAATTAGGACCAGCTGATATTATTAAAGAACTCTAATTTTCAAAGTATTCGAAAGGAGTTGTTTAATTGTATTGCTTGTCCGGATTACTGCTCATAATGCTTAAGTTCGGGTTGTACTTAATGCTTTTAAAATTTATATTTAATTCAAGGGCAGTGTCTGGACCAATGTCCAGGATACATGACAGATTCTTACCAGTGTGTTTTATGCAAATAGTTTTGTGAGAGTTGCACGGCCTAGCTGTGTCTGAAATGCATAACGGGATTTTCTATAGAAAATTAGCTGTGTATCTCAGACTAGTAAGTTTTTCCAGATACACAATTGTCGAACACATACTACAAAAGTTGTGCCTAACAACAGTGCAAGTGCGAAGCAGGGTGCCAGACCTGTGATGTAAACCCCTTCGGGACTGGCACTATCTGCCTAGAGTGCGAGTCTAAAACAGGCAAGAAACTCAATGGAGGCTGTGTCTAAGAGTGCCCTGAAGCATTTCTAGAAGACGTCGAACTAAATGCATGTCTCCTGAAATGCTAGTCATTCATATTCGGCAGAAGATGCATAAAAAGATGTCCGAGAGATACTATCCCGCTCTTCAATGTATGCATCTCGAATACCTGTCAGCCGGGCCATATTAGTCTGAAGGCTCTCGCTGATCAAATCAAAGCTGGCCTACCTCCCAACAACTACTGTCAGTCTTGCCAGGCTCACTGTCAATCTTGTGTTGCTCATAACCTATGCATTAATTGTGACTCTAGCTACTTTCTCTCTGCAGAAGGGCCGATACAAAGTTGCGTCAAAAGCTGCAACGCTTACGAGGCAGTCCTGTAGGGACATTGCGTGAACTGCAGGAGTAATTGCTAACTCTGCTAGCCAAGCTTGTACTTCAACGATAAGATGTGCCTAAAAGAATGCCCAGAAGGCCGTGAGCCAGACAAATAGAGAATCTGCAGAGAGTCATAAAAAATCCTAATTTGGCCCAACAGCATCAGCTACAATGGCTTGTACTCTTACATCCAGGATCTCTAGGTTGTAGTTTACAAGGAGCATCATGACGACTAGCTCAAGAAGTTCAGCATCAAATTCAGAAGCTCAGAGGGCATCGACGTGTAGAATCAGCACTAGACCCATCACAACACCGTATCCTTCTATATCAAGAAGACCTACCTCAAACCAAGTTCCACCCTGATGCTCACTGTCACCATTTCTACCCCGAGCAGGACCATCAGCAACCTTACCATTGTGAAGCTGGCCGAACAGCCCAAGCCTGTCATCAAAGTCGACGAGGCTCGCATGACCCAGATTAAACTCTAAGTCCCTGAGTGGCAGCAAAAATACCTGAGCAAGTAAATAAAAATAATCTACCTCAAAGATGAGGTCGAGATGGTTGTTTGCTATACTTATCAACCCCCAGGCATTGAAGGCCCTATCTACATGCATTTTCTTTTGCCAAGAAACAGTGGTCCGCATCAGCTTATCATTCAGGGCAATAACCAGATATCAGAATTCTAATAATAATTATAAATGAAGGGCTTTCAAGCTGGTGGACAGGAGTAGACGGGCTTGTTCGACATAGTAGAGGCCAGGGCGCAGATTAGCAAGAAGCAGCTGAAAGCCTACTAAAAAGAGTTCAACCAGTTGGGAGTCAGATTGCTCAGAAAGGAGTGTCTTGACTAGTTTGTGTGCAGATAGTGCCCTTCCTTCTTTAAGGACCCCGTAAAATGCCTTAATTGCAATAAAGACGCCTAGCCAAAAAAATTTTCAGATTTCGAGGTGTCAGAGTTTCTTGACTCCTTTAATAAGGCCAACCGTATTGTAAACTTGCTGATTCTATCTTAAATCGCAGACAAGCTGGAGGACTCAATGGTCCTAGAGCTTTCCCGAAATATAGCGGCACTCATCCTCAACAAGTCAGAATGGGAGAGCGACATGCTCGACCTCATGCTGCTTTAGACTTACGACCGAGTGATTTCCGAGAAACTCGGAAGAGGCCTCTAGGTGCTGTAAACTGAGCTCCTCTAATTACCCTTCTTGATCGCTGAAAAAACCTACTAGAATTCCGACGATGTGCTGATCTAGTACATGGGAATAGCCTTTTCTATCAAGGTTTTCAAGGCTGACTACCTGGCCAGAAATCCATAGGTGGAGGTTAGGAATATGAGTATATAGTTCAGGCAAGCCAACGCTCGATGGGAAATTTAAAACTCTGAGTGCGTGGTCGTCATGCTCATCCACCAGTCCACCTTGGCCCTGCTGGGAAGGAAAACAGCAATCTCCGACGCTCTCATCGTGAGATATGTAAATAAAGATAAAGTAAAATAGATTTAGGCCCGAGTATCCTTCAACAAATTCCTTGAGGATTAAAAACTAAGGTTAATGAAGCTCTCGATCCAAGTATTTGCTCTCAACTTAAGTCAGAATTTGACATTCCCAATCCCTCAACTCGACTTCCGATTCAAATCAGATTTTTATTATCTAGCTGCTCTTGAGTTCTAACTCTCTCTAGGCAGGTTCGGCTGGGTCTGGGGACTTATCGTTCTTATGGGCTGTCTGCTTATACCTGCTTATCATTCGTTGAGCCAGGAGAGAATTTACATAGAATTCGTGGAAGAATAGAGCAGCATATCGAATGATAGCAACTCTGTTGTAGAATTTAATCTGGACAAATTCACTCGGACAGAGTCCTCAAAACGTCTGTAAAGGGTGACTCTCAAAAGCAAAAGAGAGTTAAACTAAAATTATTTCTTCCATATGCTGAAGCAACCAAACTGGCTCAAGGCTTATTATCAGATATACTATTTACTGCTACTCGAGTACATCTATATAGCTCTCCTCATGGCCCTCAATACAGCCGATACGCTCTACCAGCTCCCTCACCTCACGCTCTTGCTCCTTGCAAAGTCAGCATTCTTGGCTAATTACCTTGTCCTCCTAGCCGAGATCTGCCTCCAGTCAGCCCTCTACCTCCTCTGCTTAATTCTCAAACAACTACTTTCCAAGAAGATAGTAATTCTATTTTCAATGCTGGCCTTTAATTTATTTATAGCTTACGGCATTTCGTTCATTCTATTTCAGCCTCTCTCCTTTCAAATAAGCTTAATTTTTTTCGCGATCCTGCCCCTCTCAAGTCTGACGGCAAGGTGGGTCCTCGTCGACAGACTCTTCTGGAGGCATCGGTGTTATCAGCTGCTTCGCTACGGACTTCTACTGTAATAATGAATAAATTTATATGGTCATAACTTGGCCAGGATGTCGATAATTGGCTTGGTCACATAGTCCCTTTTAGCGGGGGTGTTTCTATCGCTTTTTTATGAGTTTTAAAGCAGCCTTCTGTAGAACTAATCGGAGTCCGCCTGACCGATCAATATTCCTTTAAGGACTTTAGAGTACCCTATCTCCTTAAGCAACTTAACGTAGGAATATACCAACTACCTGAAGTGGTCCTTTGATTAAATAAGGTAGTTTCTAAGCTAAGGGCTGCTTCCGAACTGGAGGATGAAGTCAGCTGATAGGTAGCCCAAAGTGGAATCCATGAGCTGATTAAGTGGCTCGAAGTTGTACCTGGATATTTAGAATAAGGCTTCAAGCATTATGAATTTTAAGAAGAGAATTTTGGATTTGTCGGAGGCCATCTACACAGGCGTTTGAACATAGGACATCAGACTGGTGAGTCCCAAGGCGCTGGTATCGAAGCCTTGGTTCTCCATCTACTTTGACTTTTACCTGTTAACCATCAATATTCTATAGTAGTACTAGTTCTAGCGCTTAGAAAGCCATAATTACTCGTCTGAGCACCCGGAGATGCTTTCGAGAAGGGTGCTGTTTATGAGAGTTGGCAGGCCTGAAACTGTCATGTAGCCGAATCCACCCATACATTCCCGCAGAGTTATAAGTTACTAGAGAACCATCATTGCTACTACTCTTTTGGGAATCGAGGTTCTTTTGACATTGGCTATGGACAGTCCTACTAGAGTGGCGAAGGCTTTTGTGACCCTCTACTTGACTATTTGATAAGTGGAGATGACGCGTTCAGATCCGTCTTAGTTAGACTTGAACTGGGTGCGCATGTTGGTGTAGGCGTGGACCAACTCGATGGCAATTGCGAGATTTTGAATGAGGGCATGGATCAGCTGAGTCTCAATCCTCCTAAGGTTGGCGGCTATTACCTTACAGTTTTCCAGAGGGATGTTAATTTTGTAGGTGAAATAGTCAAGGAACAAAGATTTTCCGTTAAAATAGCTTTTTACGCCTGGGTCATTGCTCTTGAACATTAGCAGTTTCTACTCGCCCTTCACCTTGCAGAAGATCCAGGAGGCTAGTCCGCTGGCCAAAAGTGGCCTATCTGTTGTGACTCTGCCATCTTTGATAACAGCCTAGCCTATATATCCTTGGCCCATCAAGCCGTCCTTGAACGGATCGCCGAAGGGAGAATAAAAGTGTTCGATCAAGACGTGAACTGCCGGAAGCACCGGCAGCATGAAAGCCAGAGTCCCCTCCGAAAGCGTTTTATTCCTGACTGAGGTGAAGATCGATTTAATGAGCTAGTTGTTTAGGTGATGCTGCTTTTGCAGCTAAAGAACTCCCTAGGCAAGAGGTATAGTGGCTAATTGGGTTAGCGCCTGGTGCTTGAGAGCGGAGTTCCCCATCGAGAGGGAGGTGAGCATCTCGAGCATCAAGGGTCTGTACGATTACATCACTATTAAATAGCAATTTCCCCATTTAGTATACTGAATAGAATGTAAGCAAAGCACTACAGAGAGTTGAGGACCAAGATGCAGCTTTCCACTCTCAACCCCAAATGTTTGCCTGCTAGCCGAGTCCGGCCGTCTCGGGTAGACCGACCCAAAATTCAGTTGCAACTTAATGACATCCTCATAACCCCTGCGCACTTCAAGCACGTCACCACCGAGCCTCGCTAGGCCTCTCCAGATCGACAATTTTCATAGAAGGAGATCTAAGTCCGACTGGAGAAATACAAAAGCCTATCGGAAGAGCTCAAGAACGCTATTGAGCAGGTACTAAAAATCCCCGAAGTGAGAGTCGACCTCACCAAGTCTCAATAGCTGAGGCTATTGCTCAGGTCATTAGACTCTCTATTTTGATCTTAATCTTATATGTCAATTCAACTCAATCACTCCTAGCCGCCCTCACACTTCGATTTTTAGTTCAGCTAATTTTTTTAATCCGCCAGACCGCTCACTCCGGATCGTGTGCTCAAAAAGGCAGTCTCTACTTAAAACTGCTCCACTAAGGGCAGCCACAATCTGATCGGCACTCTGACTCTCGAATAACGCAAAAGAAAGATAGAACTTTATATGCAGAAAAAAAGGAGTAGGAATTATGAGAAGAAGATCAGCTATGACTGCCGCAAGAAGATCGCTGAGAGGCGGGCGAGAGTGAAGGGTAGATTCATAAAACGCTAAGAAGAGGAGATGCTAAAGACTGGCCAGAAGCTATAACACTCCAGCTCCTCCTAATCAGTTTGAATCCCAATTTATATACAAATTATATCAATATTTTATCTAAAATGATAAAATTATAGGACGCAGTGTGCCCCATCTGCACCTAATACCCAGATGTTCCCGTTGAAACCGCCTGCTGTGGCAGAATATTCTGCCATGATTAACTCTAGTAACTCAAACAAATGGGGAATACTTGTCCTTTATGTAGGATTTAGTTAGTCTATCACCACTCCAAGTACATTGAGAGGCTGCTGAATGAACAGGAGCGACACTGCAAACTCTGTCAAAACCCCATAAAGCTGCGTAATTTAAAAACCCACTTGAAAATCTGTTCTATTAAATAATTGGATTGTAGATTTTGCAAAAAAGTCATTAAGAGATAATTATTTATTCATCACTTAGCTTAGACCCATTAGAGTGAGTTCATTTTGTTCTACAAATAGTTAGAGGGCCAGATCTTCGAAGGCTCTGCTTTCGGCAACTTATAGACTCTGTAGCGATATGAATCGACCGACTCGACCTGGGGACACGACGGTGGCAAGATCGACGCTATTTCTTTTACTACTTCCAGACGATTCATGCTCTGTGGGTTCATTCATTTCTAAATTTACAACTGGCACAATTTCTAAAATATTGCTTTCCAAGTCCGCATCTATTAAAACAAGAATTTAATCTTTTAGCAGGACATCCTCGTCAATAAGGAAAAGGACAAATAGAACATTCGCATTCTATTCCCTAAACGCATTGAGATCAATACTGGAAATATGTATGACTTTGTTGTGGAAAACGTCAGCGGGGGATATTACCAGACCAAATACGGAAAGAATGGGCGAGAACATGTCAGGTAAGTTTCCTTCCAAAAGTCTGCCTACGACACCAACGGCACAGACACAGGAAGCGGACAAATTCATTCTCTTATCATCAAATATTATTGAATAACTTATAAATTATGAGGAACAAGGAATTTGCCAATAGGACCCACGCTTTCAACCCCAAGTTCGAGTATGTCCCTTAAGAGGACAGGTTTCTCATGGCTAAATCTGCGCCCAAACTCAAATTCAATGTGATCGGCGTCGGAGTCAACGGCCAATAACATATCAAAGTCACTCTCTTGGAAGGTTCTTGCGACATTCTTGGAATTTACGATCCGAATCCCTCCAGCATCCAGGCAGTTCAAAAAATAAAATAAAAATTTTCGAGAGAGCAACTTATCGTTTATGAGAGCATCTAATAGGCATGTAAGGATTAGCGTGCGGATGGAATAATAATTTCTACTCCGAATTTCACTCACCTTAGTGTTCTAAGGTAGGCAATAAAGCATGACAAGCATATCCTCCTGGAAAAACCAATGGCCACCAATCTTGAGGACGCCTACTAGATTTGTTTATTGGCCTCGAGGCACACTAAGACAGTCCAGATAGGCCTCCAGTATAGGTTCAAACCAATATACGTCTAGGCAATTCACTAAGCCCTCTAAAGGAAGAGTTTAGGTGACATAAAGACCATAACGATAATGGAGCATAGGTAGCCCTTCCTTGACAAGGTGAAGCAGTGGAATAAATTTTCATAGTTTTCGGGAGGTACCTTGGTCGAGAAATGTTGCCACTATTTTGATTTGTTCAATCTGTTTGCACAAAGTAGGCCTAAAAGTGTTTTTGCAACGGGGAATCAGTCAGTTAATTTCTTAAAATTCTAGTACGATGGGAAAAAATCAGACATTTTAGATAATGCCTTTGTAATCGTGGACTACTAAAACGGGGTCAAGGCGAACTTCAATTTGTGCATGTTTTCGCCGATGGTCTACGAAGAAATTGTAATCTGTGGGGATTAGGGCAGGCTCAAAGCCAGCGAGGGCAGTAATTCCCAAGCGCACTCTGAATGGAAAAGCTATCTTTAAGTGATTTCGCTACCACACAAAACCTCGAGAGTTATGTCTCCTTCCTACCCTGCTTACATTTAGTAAACAGGGCATCACGGCGGGACTTATTTTGAGCACTTGCACTGGATTGAATCAATAAATGGCAAGGATCACCAAGGAGCTCAATTCCAAGAGGGCTTTTGGAGTGTAGTAATTGGATACGCCGCTTAGCTTTCAATCAAGCGTGGTTAGAAGATAGTGATAAGCTAGCTTCTGAGTAAGTTTGACTTGGATGCAATTCGATGATTTGAATAGTTTTTGATAAAATTTTAAAATAAAATAATCTGAGAGCCAACACTGGTCAAATGGTAGTCCTGAGGGATTTATAAGACTTTGAGCCAATCTCAGCATCCTTATTCTTTAAAAATGCATGTAGAAGAAATATTTTCATTTGACCAATCAAAAATTAGGATTTTATTGATTATCAAAAATATGATAAAGGCTTACACCTTATTTGAATGATAATGATTTATAATGGAGGGTAGTTATAAACTCCAAAGCAAAAATCATCACGACTAGTCGAATTGCTTATGCCTTTGGTATATGATTTTATATTTTAATATGATAATCCTGTATGATTCAAGATCAAAAATTATGATGTGACTTTAAACCAACTAAGTTGTCCACTGTACAATTAATTTAAGACTCTATAAAATAATGAATATGATAATAAATAAATTTTATTAGCTTTTAAATATTTTTGGATGGTCCTGGTCTCTCATCGTTGCTCAAAGTAATATCAAAATCTAAAATACATCAAGGCCATCAATTTTATTAATTTATAATTAATGAAAGATTAACAGCAAGTATCATATGAGCAAACAACGGATACCAACAGATAGGACTAATCTTCTAGTCAGTAGGCCAACGGAATCAATCATACCTATCTCCCCCAGGGCTCAGGCAAAAGAAAATTGGTTTTTCTTGTGGCCCTTTAACTCCTTTCAATTGCCATTGTCGGACTTGTTTTTTCATTCATAACAATGGATATTGAAAGATTTTCACTCAATGGCTAATCTGTTGTCAAATACAACTTCCTTGATAACATGACTTATAACTACCTGATTAACAAAAATACTACTTATTCTCAGGACGGACTAGAGACCACTACTTAGACTAGCTATTATTCTAAAGTAATTTGTTTGAACTCGGGTTATTAATATTTTGATTTGCTTTTTGTTGTAATAAACGTTACTGTCAGCAATAAAGACGGTAATTATAATTATCCTGTTTTCCCAGACGTTTAAAGTATTCAGCTTTTAAAATCTGAAGGAACTTTAGATCAGAATAAGGACGATCCTAACATCAGAGCCTATGTTGAGTCATTTTTGGCTTTTAGACTCTGTTATAATTTGACAACAAGAAAAATTTCTAGCATTAGTTTCCCTAAGAGCAGCAGCTTTTAATTCAGAGTTTTGATTCCGAAGGCCATATAATTAATTTTGCCGAACATAAATCGATCGATTTATGATAAAAACGAGGGCATTCTTGCCAACAAACCAGGGATGGGTCAATTAGTTTAGCATTATTAGAAGGAACTCAAGGACAATAATTTATATCTGAAAAAATCTTACAAAAAGGCTGCCTCTCAATAATCCCAACTAAACAGCTCTTTCACCTATGAATAAATAGCTACTTTTAAAGGAGCCAGACTCTACAGAAATCTGGCACAATCATAGACCAAACTAATTTCTGCTACATAAGACAATATTTAGAATTCGTTGATTGTGAAATAGCAGATCGAGTTGACCTATATAGATTAGTATGTCTTGTCAAAAGAAAATGTTAGTCTTTTTAAGGGACTCTTCTAACTGAACAAGCTTGAAACTTGCTAATCTGTTGACACATTGATTCAATAAGTCCTCAATCAAAATAACTACTCAAATCAGATTCCTCCAATTAGTAAACCATAACGGCTCTCCAAAACTAATTAAATAATCAATTTACTTGACTTCTAAAGATAAAAAATTATATTTTCAAATAATTTTTATGGAATTCCTATCAGGGGAGCTATCAACTATTTTATATAATTAATTGTAAAAAATTAGTCAAATCAGTTTAAGCCTGTATTACATACAGGAGCCTACGCTACAGCAGAAGTAGGAGATACGAATTTTAAAATTGCTGAAAAAATTATCAAATCAGAGACCAACCCCATCTCATATAGATACACTCTTAGTAAGATTCAATTTATTATCTCTAAACATCTCAGTGCCTATCAAAATAACTTCTTAATCACCAACAGTATCTTCAACCTGATTATTCAAATTAAGGATGATCAGTTATTTAAGGGCATAAAGAAAATTAAGCATGATTTCATTGAAATTGGAGCAATATTCATTAGCGAAATGAGAAATTTGGAATTCAGCAAAACACAATAGTTAATGCTTAAAGCTGTTACTGATCTTACCAATACATTAGATTAAAAAACAATTGATTTTATAGAAAGTAAGATAGTGGCTGTGAAAAAAATATAAGAAAAGACTAATTAAATTTTGTTAAATATTTAAACATAAACAGTTGCCAAATCAGCACAAATAAGATAGAAAAGCCTTTAAGTATCTTAACTAATTAAATACCCTGGGAATTATTTATAGACAAATAAGATGATGGTAGAAGAGATTAGTGACTCTGCCCATTTAATTTTGACTAATTAAATAATTTCAAGTGAGTATTTTAAATCAAAGGAAAAACTTTAGCAAATAATTTCATTTTATGCCAGCTTTGGAGAAGAAGGTTAAAAAATTAAAAATATTAACAATTAATTGTTAGACACTTACAAGGAAAGTGTGGATCATATGATCAGTCAGCTGTCAATTGCAGTCAGTGACTCACAAATTAGCAGCAAACTTTTCTCATTATTGCAAGTAATAAACTCCCGACAAGATAAGCTGTAAAATATAATAAAGCAGTCAAATTCATTGAAATAGAGTCTGCCTTCATAAATATAAATATTTTTAAGGTCATTGATCCCTGATAACAGTTATATCGACGGAACTAAATAGATGCTTGATTAATTCAAGCAAACACTAGAGTCGCAGATCAAAGATGTAGCTGATCTCATTCTTGAAGGCAAGCAGTTGAGCCTGAGTTAAAACAATATTTACATAAAGTGTCAATAATTTTACAATAACTTTAACGGCGTTTAGGACATAGGGTTCGAGTATAGCTTACAGGTGGAGTCACACTCAATAGATATGAGCAGCGATCTAAATTACCAGGTATAGTTCAATCTTATTTAGACGGTTTTTTTAAGCTTGACAGGCCTTCAAACCTAATTAGATAAAATAATAACTCAAAGCCAAAACATTTATAATAGATATATAACTGGAATGCTTTGTTACTACATCTGCGGAAGAACCTGTGCTAATTTAAAAAGATGCGTAACAATTAATTATTCCATAACTGTGCCCTCCTACCTTAAATTTATCAAAGCCCTTCAAGTTCTTTAGAGTATTCAGCCTACAATTTAAACATTTTCATCCAAAATAAAAATTATTATCACATAAATTTAGAGACTGCGCGATAAAAGGGCTCAGTATAACAAGGATAATCATGACCTCTTTAAATAGATATCAGCCAATGTTTTTATTTAAACTTAAGCCTAAGCTACTCCCGTCATTCAAGCTCTCAATGAATTCAAAGGATTTTTCGAAACCATCAAAAGTGAATTAACCATAAACATCATGAGCTAAACCAAGTTGAAGAATTTAATTGTCATCCTTGAAAACAGGGTGTGGTAGACTTACTAAAAGTTGTTGGAGATGGAAAAAAACCAGTTGAAGACTATTTCTTCAAATTATGACAAATAAAGTACGGATTTAAGAGAAGATGCTCTCTTACAGGAGTACCGAATTAACCTGGGAAATTAAATAGTGTCTCTTTTGAGCCAGATAAATATCATCAACTCAGTCACGATATCAGATCAGCAGACGAACCTCCAATAAGTCAAAGGTAGCCTCCTCGACTTTATTAAAAATTTGCTTATTTTTTATAAGATAGCCTATTATAAACAAGTAAATTCATTCCTGTCCCTAAGCAAATAGGTGACCAACTTCATCGACTTCAGCATAGCCTAGGCCATAAGAGCCTGCCTTTTTTTCTCTTAGTAGGAATTCAAAATATCTCTAGAAGGCACCTTGCAAAAGGGTCAGAGCATAACAGAACAGCTGCAACGGTCTTACAAGTTGGAATTGAACTCAACTATTGAAATATTTTCTTTGCTACTTTTTCCAGATATCTCATAGTAGAAGATGAATTAACTGCAATTAGGATTTTCGGATGGTTACAGCGCCAAGACTGTTGCTAACTTTTAATCAAAGGTATTTTTGAATTTTCCAAAAAAAATCGAATAACTGCTGGAGATCATCAAGGCGCTTGATTTCGACAATATGGTGCTCTATTTATCGGCCTAATCAGTAAACAATAAAATGGTTCCCGCATACAGTGAGGCGGTTTTTTCTATGCAGAATCAAATGAGCACTGTCGTCAATAGTTACAAAGCCATTTCCCTTCTCAATTAAAACTTTAAGCTTGTGTAGCTCAAGTAAATTATTAATACAATTTCTGAGAACAGCCTGAAACTGAGAATTACCAGTCAAGACATTCGTTAGCTGATCAACTACGGAATCTTCACTGAAAGATTGAAGATCATTGAGAAGAAGCAGTTCTAGTAGAAAAGGGATACCATGATTGATGTTTTTCAAAAATTCATGGCTGCTTTTGGGCTGAACTAACAATAAGTAAAGCAGCAACTCTTGAAGCAATACAACCTTTTTATGCCTCACCTCGAAAACTTTTCATTATCCAATGTGAATTCGGTCATGAAAATTTTACAATAACTTGAAAATCTGCCAAACTCCTTCAAGGAAAAGCTTGACGTCGAGATGACCAACATAAAATAGTGTATCTAGGAGCTTGATAATTCTATTTTTGAAAAGCTAATCAACATCCCCGAAAAGGCAAAAATGATTCTGGCTAATGTTAAAGAAATGTTCAAGGAATAAGTCCATCTGAAGGTTTCTTGGGTCATCGGCAATTTTACTTAATTAAAAAAGACATCATCTAGCGACTTGCAGCAAGATCTCGATTTTGTTATTTAAATCTGCTATGAAACCATTGACTCAGCCTTGGATGGCATCGACTCTTATTACTAAACTGCCTAAAAGTTGATAGTAGAGCTAGAAAGAAATATCATCAGCATCGATTTAGATTTCCTTAACTCATTAAACAAAGGCTTAAAGTCTTCAAAAAGTCTTTAAATACAATTTATCGACAAATTAAATTATTTTAACTTGCTTGTTGATTAATCAAACTTAAAATTTTCTTTACTATTTAATATAAAGAACTAGCTAATTTAGTAAACCGGGATGGAATTGAGCAAAATTCTAATTTAAATTCTTTCGACTTTAGATTTTTAAAGATCTGGGTAAGGCGCCCAATAAATTATATGCTTTTTCGCTAGAGATAATATTTTCAAAAATAACTTAGAATAAATTTTTACATCCATAATTGCAACCTTAAACAATCTAAATTTCAAATCAACTGTTCTCGATCTGCAAAAATAATTTACTAGAAATCTTGAACAGTAAATTTTTCATAGAATGAATTCACTAAAAAAGGGAGAGGCTTATGCCAAATAAATAATTCAATCAAAGCCTTAAGCATAATAATTAAGCACCTTTGTTTTATTCGATGAAAAGTCTTCATAAATTTTCAATAATTAAAAAATTAATGTAAAAACACTTTTCACTACTCCGATGGGTGCAATAGCCCTAACCTATCAACTTAATTATTCCGCGGTTGTGGGAGTCACAGTTTCAATCACATAGTTCAGAAAATTATCAGGCTAATTCTTCGTGCAAGGAAATGCTGACATGTTTCTAGCAATTACATCAGGCTAACATTAATTGGTGCTGGGCGGAAGATTTTTCGATAATAAGTTCGTCATAAGCCTTAGCATCTAGAACTTTATTCCCCTTCCATTTATCCCTTTTCTGAGCAAAGATGCTGACTTCAAAATGGGAAATAAAATAGCCATAAATTTTAAGGCAGTCGCTCAATTAAATCCCATTTCGCTTTACGTTTCTACAATCAGGAAATATTTTGTTTATAACTTTCAGTACTCGTGGTTAGCTACATGCATAAACGGAGAATGCTTAAAGCTGCCCATGCTAATTGCATCCTCATAAACAAGATCGACATAGTCCTAAAAGAAGATATATATAAAAACACCTAAAATGTAGCACTAGATTTAGAACTAGAAGCTGCTCGAGACTACAATTGGTGAATGATTGATTATAATGTTAAAGATTAGAGTCAAGCTAATAAAATATGTTAGCTGTCAGATAGGAAATTTCAATTCCTTAGATAGAGGATCTATCAAATTAAGAATCTATAAAGATAGCATTAAATATTCACTATACTATTGACAAACAATAAAAATTAGTCAATTAAATTCTTGGTGGAGGAGTTTTTGTTATTGTTTTAATCAAGTTTAATGTAAAAACACTGTAAAAAAAGAACAAATATACTGTCTGTGATTGGAGTGCTTATTAAATTGAATCGTTATATTAATAATTTAATTAAGCTTAATCAACATGGCATGATAGTCATTTATTCATTTAGTTTTTCTCAAGAACGAATCTTTTACTTTTATTTTTTGATTAAATGAATATCCTTTCATAAGTCTGAATGATGTTCAAATTAATTTCATACTTAACTACGATAGATTTAACGATCAGTCGACAGCCATCCTTAAATTTTCTTGTGGCCTTTCACAAGATTCTTAGTTCAAAACCTATCAACCCAGAAATAAAACTCCTCAGTTAAAATAATGATTTTAACCTATTGATTCCGTTACAAAAAACCAATCAAAAGATGTTAGTATCTTTCTGACAAATCATCAGATTTTAGTGAAAGGTTTAATTCCTACAGCCATTTAATAATATATGCCTGTTGTAAACAGATCCATTTATAATAAAGGAATTAATGCAATCAAAATGCAATCAAAATGCAATAAATGTATAGTTTACAACCGGACTGTAATGAGTATTGCAACTAAAATAAAGCGAACAAATCTGGAAATCGAACATTGGAGATAAACAGCTTTAAAATTCTTTTAAACGATTGCCGTCAAGCGAATCAAATTTTTACAATAAATTCATATATCTTAAAGAAGTTGTCTTCCAAAAAGGTAATAGAAGATTTTAGCTTAACTAATCGATTTTCAGGCTCAAATCATTTAAAGATAATCAGATGACAGCACAGTAGATGATTGGCTTTTAGGCTTTTATAATATCAAATAGTTTTGAAATGAAATGTCTAATTAATAATTATAAATTATGAATGTTAATAAGAAGAATCATCATAGCTGAAGTGCTAGCTCCTGCACAGCTTTCTTAGCAAGTTGATTCTATTCCATCAAATTTTTACAAATTTTTGTCTTCTTTGTATAATTTTAGGCTCTTAACCATTTTTATAATAAATGATACTCCGATGAATGATAAGATATCTCATTTTAAAGAACCAAAATAATTATTTTAATTTTTTATAATAATTCCCACTTTCAAGATATTTGACGCTTCCTGAAAGACACTCTATTAATCGATTTTTTACTTCCTAAAAATATTGAAAAGCAAACAATGCTCGATAATAAAAAATAAAATTTAAATTCTGACATATGTTAATTCATAAGTAAAATCAAAGTTGTGTTTTTTTGATTTTAATTAATTGTATTTAATAAATGGATATAAGAAAATTAGACTACTTTGGAACTGATATAAACTTCCTCATTGGATCAGATGTTAAATTCGTTACTACTGCTGGTGCAATCGGCTCCATCATTTTCTTCATCATTTTCATCGGTGTTTTTTATTAAAATTTTCAACATTTTTTATTCCTACAAAATATTAAAATTTATGAGCAGTCCAATTATAATGCTGATAATACCATCGTGCTTACTAACTAGAACATTACTTTGGCTTTTGGGATTAGAAATTATTCCATTTTAAACTCCACACATTTTTAGTACAAGATTGAACAAGCCGAGTTTTTTGGCAACGGAACAAGAATTTCTTAAACCTTTTCGCCTATTCCTTGTAATATTTCTAATTGGACCTCCAATGGCAACTAGTATTAAACTTTTTTCAAAAATAATAAACTAGATTAATTTGCTTGCTTGCCCAACGATTTTAAACTTGAAGTGATTGGCCAGTATGGCAATTAAATTTACAAATATCTCAGGTTTAGCATAAACAGATGTCTAGGAAGTGGGTGCTCAACTGATGAATAATTTAAAGAATTTATGAGGGAAAGAGAGTATATCGAAGTAAATCTGGTCTACATTAACTCGGCTGCCCAATATCAAAATATTTCGCAGCCCTTAGGAAAATATCCTTAAAAACTCTACTACAGGTTTGTCCCTTTTAAGCAGAAGCTTAGCGTTTAACAATTCTTCCATAAAATATAGATCAGAACTCAGAAGAGTGTCCTCCCATTTTAAGACATTCATAGCTAAACGGGCATATTTTTCGAGAGAGCAGCTTCTCCTTCTTATCTTACCGTTTAAAGCTAAAGAGATCCAATATTTTTTAAATTATTGATAAAGACTTTTTCGTACAACAAAAGTGTATCAAGGGAGGTGCAGAACCTTGATGAATTTCTTTCTTTTGTTGGAGGTATATTTTTTGTAATTTAATTGATAGGAAACTTCATATTTTAAGGATACGCAAAGTATAAGTTCCATTAAAAGATTTTCAACAGAACGTACAGATTTGTCGGCAGTAATTTTAATTCTTTAAGCGAGGTGTAACAACTCAAGCATTTTTAAAATAGTCAAACTTATGATTTCTGGTATCATCATTACCTTTTTTTGAAACTATTGGGGTGGTTCAGATTGGGGAGGAAAGCTTTAAAGAAAATGTTTTAAAAGTAGATCCTTTTAATGCAATCGATCAACAAATCAGTTTAGGCGGACAGGAACATTCTCAATTTGCATAGGAAATTGAACTTTTTGGAAATGGTATCAGAGAGTGTGATATCGATGGACCCCACCATCTAGTTGAAGAGGTACAATTGGAAGACAGTAACAAGCTAACGATTTGATGAATTAAAAGTTCAATCCATAGACGGGCGTTCAAGTGGATAGGTCGTGAATGAGCTGGAATTAAACGACATAATTGAATAGCCAATTGATAATTGATAATTAATAATTGAAGTTATATGAAAGGACTAAATTAATAAGTTTACCTAGTTTATTAAATATCGTTTTGATAAAGAAAATTCTTGTTTCTCCCTTGCAGTGGGGTTGGGGTTGGGGTTGGGGTTGGGGTTGGGGTTGGGGTTGGGGTTGGGG
>QQSS02027667.1:0-19047 GCA_003687565.2 Craspedacusta sowerbii | reverse complement strand
TATATATATATATATAACATCCTATTTAAATGTCATCAATTTTTTCTTGTAGTGACCGCAAACACTTCGGTTTAATCGTTTCGCGTGGCAAGGGCAAGTACAACTGCCATGTGTTCCAGGAGTACAAGGTATGAATGAACTAGTTGGCTTTAGTGACTTCATTTGCGAGTGCAAGTGTGACATTATATTTTAGTCTGTAGTTCTCCTTTTTTCGCATATCTGTTTGTACTACTCTGCTTAGTTGCATTTAAGGAAAATGCTTCTTTCGGTTCGCCGTTCGCGTTCTGGCAGTTATGCTTCTCCTTGTATCATTTTTGCTCCGTAGCCCAACCTGGGACAGGTGGTTAGCGCTATCCACGAAGTTCGCTGACCCATGATGTTGCTGTCAGCAAGCCTCACTGTTTCCACTTGTCGTCTTGCCATAGTCTAAGGCTTTGATGATTTATTGCGGCGGGCTTATATTCTCCTTATTTCTTGTCGCATAGTACGGTCAGAGTTAACTTGCTCGTATTTACTGCTGATTGTGGTTCCTATTTTAATTTAAGTTCCTTTAGCTTCACTAGTAGGTCGTGATCGTTGGCTTGCTGATAGACGTAGTCATAAAATTTTAGGAATCGTATATGGTTTTAGTAAATTTTGAAATAGTTTACTTAGAGTTCTGATTTAAGTCATGTTTGAAAGTTATTCATTTGCGTTTAATGTTATTTGTTAATATTTTGCCTGCATTTGGCTTACTTTGCATAGTTTTGTTAGAATTTATTTTTTGTCTTTTTTTGGCATAAGATTTTTTTTCCTGTGGTCTGTTTCCTGGCCGGGTGGGCGTTTGAGATTTAAGTCTCGCACTATCTGTGATCTGAATGTGTGCTTCTTTCACGGATGCGGCTTGTTTCTATACAGATGCTTTCTTGCTAACAGCTATGTATTTTTCTGCTCAGCCACTCTTCGCGTTACTGTAGACATGGTTGGTTGCTTAGTGTGGTTATCAAAATACTGCAAAATGTTCATTTTTATATGGGTAATGAAATTTGTTTACGTTTTGTATTTGGCATGATATTGTGCAGAGTCTAGTACTTATGATCATGTAGCCAAACGAATAATTATGCATGTTTTTGTTTCCATTATGTAGACCATATACATCGGGAGACGGCTGTCAAGCTAGCCTTCGAACTAACAATCATCTCTCTAGATCTATAATTTCACACTTGTATGTGACAGGTGCACTTAAGGTAACTAACAAAAACTTGTCGTATTTATCGCAGCTGGCAAATACATCGCTAGCAGCGAATTTAGTGCCTCGGCCACTCAGAGTTGTCTCCGCGGCTATCAAGAGATTGTGTACCGCATCTAGCTACAGAATCATTAGATGGATGGGCCATCATTTGGGTAGTTGGGTGGATAGATGGATGTATCAATGTCAAGCATACTAAAGACTTAGCCATGCAACGCTAAATTCATAAGGCAATTCAGTCAAATTTCTTCTATTCATCTACTTCAGCTTTAACTTAGCAAGCTGCTATCATAGGCTTTACGTAATTTTGATCTCGAGAAGAACGAGCAGCATTTCATCTCGCAAAGCCTGATGATTTCGATAGGACAATGCTCAAAACAAATCAATCTTTCTTGCGCTGGAAAGCTGTGGTAATCCATTAAAATTTTTATTAAAAAAAATGGCAGATTATTAGCGCTTTCTAATCGCTATTTGCCAAGGAAGAAGCGAAAACGAACTCAAGCCATTAAGATACGCGACTAATTGACAGAATTATCCGTGAAAAAGCAAGACATCCTCTGTGAGCCCAAGGTACATTTCGATGAATGCTAGAAACAAGAGACACTTCAAAACGCTCAGACTTTTTGCATAACAAGAGTTTTAAATGAAAACGCAAGGGAAATTAAAGGGTACAATCTGACCTCAACAACATGCTGGTGCAAACAGCAGCAACAGCGACATACCCATCCGCATCTAGCTGAAATCTTCAAACGCTTGCACAAAGTCTGCATGCAGCTCAGATTATCAACAGTTATTCATCCAAAACGCTTAGCGCAACATGTCTTTTTTCATATTTTCACGCTCTCCCTTTCGGTTAAATTCTCGGCTCACGTCCACGTGCATGCATGATAGCTTGCATCCATGAAATGGCAAAGTGTTTGAGAGTTTTGTAAGTTCGAAGTCCTTGAAGTATAAAGAAGCATTTACCATCGACTAGTGGATTTTCTAGTTCGATTTCGATTCCTAGAAGGAATAACAATCATAATACGTTTACATACATATAAACCTAACAACTAAACAACTCAACATAACAGAGATAAACAGAGATACACAACCGTCAATTCACACGTTGCATCGCAAACAGGCGCCTATACAAACCATCGCATTTGCTTCATAAAGACCGATAAAAGAAGAATATAGAGAACAGTACAAGTCGCACAACAAGACACTCGGCACAAACTCTTCAGTCCTTACCGTAATTGTTAAAAATTTAAATGGTGCAATCATTTGATCACTTTCGAGTTAAATTCAGAAAGGCCGAAAATTTCACAACGATTCTGTGGGATAAGGTTTGCCGGGCATGCCGTCACGCTGCCAAGGACTTCATTTTTCATAAATTTTTAAAGCCCAAGTGATGCTGAACATAACAAGACTGTACACACGCGGGTTGACATAGTGACCATAACCGCAACGCATAAGCAGTTAAGTGGATAGCAAAATTAAAGCTTTTGGACTATCGAAGAGTAGCAATTCAATTTGCGATTATCAATGCATCGAACGTAGTTGCTTCTCACTAGAACGTGATGTCATCATGTCACGATTTCTACAAAAGCTGCTTCATATTAAAGTACAAGGAAATCCTGCAAGTTTGACCTTTCCAACGACATAAATTTTTTTGTTGGGAAACCTCATCCTTGCTTATCAAAATCCTATTCTATCAAAAGTCGTGAATAAAACCTACGTATAAAAACATGGGACGACATTACTTACAGTCTGCTCTTCTTCTAATGGTGCGTAATTGAGAAGCTTCTCAATGAGATCAACATGAGCCAAAAGCATTCGCCTGCAGCAGTACCGCTTTAATCCCAGCGTGTCCAGAGCATCGCCCTCTGAGTACTCAGCCTGCAGCAGGCCTAAGTACGATTCCCACTTGTTGCCAGTCACTTTCCCACATGTGAAACATCGAATGGGAATAATCATTTTAGCCTATAACTGAATTAAGTAACAAAGCTTGAGAGATCACTGAACACAACGAAGATTACAAAGATCACACCAACATGCATAAATAAAAACAAAAACAACAAATATTTGAAACACTAATATACTTCAAACTTTGTCATATGTCCAAAGGTAGACAAATACCACTCACTAGCCCATTTTTCCTAAATACCCTTACTCTTTATGACTAACAACAAAAACTGCAACTGCAGTTCCTATTTTAGCCTTAATCCTAACTGCATGTAATTGATATCTAGTTCCTTCAAACTGTCTTCTCAAATGTACTTCTAGAGCTTCCATTAGTATTGAAGCTTCATTCAGTCTTATTTTATATATTTTTACACTCCATTTTATTTTATATTAGCTATGTAGACTGAACGTAGCTAAGCACACACATGCAAGCATCTGATAGTAGTTCTTGCTAGTAAGATTCAAACAAAACATTTTGCACATAATATAGCTTTGAAAATTTTGAACAGTTCTAACTGTTGCTGTTTAGGCAGATATTTGAATGAGATATTTGAAATGTCAGAAATAACATCTAAATGAATGGTTCCTGGTGCTTAGAGCAGGCCAGTGAAATCAATAATGTCAAGTAAATATTGCATTTTAAAAAAGGATGAAGCAAAACTACATTGCCTATTAGTTCAACAGAAAGAACACACTTCTCAATTTAAAGACATGTTATATATACAATATGTTTCCACAGTTCATTATGAACTGACTTCGTAATTTCAAGCAACCCGTTTAAACATATAGAAGACCTGATCAGTCTAATTATTTACAAATCAAGGGTGTTCGAAAGCTTCTATAGAGATTTATCACATGAGACAAAGGGGCATATAAACACAAATTTATAAACACCAACTAAATACCCCTAGGGCACATGTTGCATACAAAAACATGCTGAGGCTAACTGAGAAGAACTTATGGAAACTAATTTATACTATCTAAGATCCAAAAAAATGAATAACTAATTGAGAAGAACTTTATGGAAAGACTAGAGAAAAGCGATTAACTCCTGCATTAGGCTTATGCATAAGTCACTATATACATTGGCTCCTTCAGCTTCCTTTGAAAGTTTGTGGCTGCAAAATCTAAAATGAAAAGCCATTGGTAGACCATAACTGCTTAACGCTACTAAAAGGCATATCCAAACATGCAAAGCTTTCTCTTTTCCTAAATGATCCTTGGCGGTGTGAAGTATCTGGAGGTTTCCCCAAAAATAGCTAACATTACCGTCGGAACAAGGAAACTTGTAAATAACATCCAACCTTAAATTTCTAGAAGAAGTTTATAGATAAATTTTAGGATATGTTTAGGTATTTTGTGTCTCCAATAATGTTGCAAAAAGTTTATGTTTCCTGTGTTACTGAACTCCAGACAACCAAATGTAGCGTTTAAGGCAAATGTGAAGCCAATAAAAAAACCTCACAACACTCAAGTCAAGACATTTTATGCTTTCATATTTGGAAAGTACATGTTCACCAGCTTTCTGGTGATTTTTTCAAGTATATGCGCCTTTTCCAATATATGTGAGCTCAGTAAAACAGCAACATGCTGTATTTACAAGATTAAAAGCTCATGGAGTGGAATTCACACAAGTGCAGCAAATTTACATCAACCTTCAAGGGTATCATTTCAAAATTATTCTTCTCACATCCTTTAAAGCAAGCTCTTACTTCTGCACTAAAGATATTTTTTCTAAAATTCTAGATCTGGTGTTACTTGCAGTTGCTAGTGTCAGCTGTGATGATACCCATATTGGAGAAACCAGTATATCAAATATATCCAGTATTGTATACCTAGCCTTAATGCATCATCACTTGCGCTTTAGTCTTTCCATATAATTCTTCTTTTAAACTACCTTTGTCTGTCCCTTAGCGTCTGATGTAATGAATTCTATGCATTTGCACAGGTCGCTTGAGCTTGTCAAGTCTGTTGATCAGGACAAAGAAACTTTTCAAAAGATATCCTTGCTTGAAATTGAGTCATTTAGCAAATTTAGAAAATTGCCTATCTATTACACAAAACCTCTTAACTTCTGAAGAGCATGCCTGCAAATTTCTGCAGCACACATGCCAGAAGAACCAAAGTAAAGTCTGATTAAAAAATTAAAGCTTTACTCTAAAAGGGCATGTTACGACCACGTCGTCCATGAATAGCCATCTGCTCTGTAAGAAACATCACCCTGAACTGTCAATTATGTGCTTATCCCTTCACGACAAGCTATTTATCATCGAAATCTAGGACCAAAGGAGGCTAGATAAGTTTCTACCAGACAAGTAACACTTCGCCTAAGACCCTAAAAACCGGAAACATTGGTTTCAGTTTTATGTACACATATTTTAGCAACTGCTTACCATCTTCCAGTCCCATTAAGAAAGGAAGCGTTTTATATTTATAAGTTAAGACGCGTCAACACATCAATCGCTCCGCGTAAGAAAATCCGGCTGAAACTTTAACGTAACAGCCAAGTGCAACGAACTCACTTCCCAAAGCCTGTACACAAAAAGCTTACACTTGACGCTCCAGAGCACTATGCCATAGCAAGAATACATTAAAAAAACATATCTGTTAAGACCACTCAGGTAAATGCCATCGACTTGTTCAATAGGTTACTTCAGAAAGCAAGAACAGCAGAAGCGAAGTTGTTGAACTACCAACTTAGCCAGTTCTCTAAAAATTTAACAGAAAGCAGTGCTCGGTATCGAGCAGAAGACCTCGCGGAACAACCGATACCGATTAGCGCGGATAATTCTCATGAGGGCGCTTCGAAAACCTGTTGCAATGAAAATGCTTCATTTTTGTGATTTATGATCCTAGATTGAGGGCAGCCCTTTGTCGGCGTGAATTTTCATCTTCGGAAATAAAGACAGCAGCACTGTAAATAATAATCTGCTTTTGTTATGTTATACGCAATATGCGAAGTCGGCGCAGCCAATGTGCCCGATGAGAGTAGTGCATTGTCGCAAGATCATGTCTATTGTCTAGATGGTTGTATGAATAAATAATTGTATCTTGATTGCATTCGTTTTTAATTTTTTGATAACTTACATGATCTACCTCTATGTATTTTATTAAATAGTTTAAAACTCCTTAAGGGCGACGAAATTGCTACAACCTGATTCGCATAAAGCCACAAAACTAAATTAAAAGATAGAATTATTAATTATAACATTGGAGAGTTCATACCTGATTTTCAAAAATTAGTCGGTCTAGGAGCAACACTGACTGAAGTGAATGTTAGTGACTCTTGTTGAATGAAATTGTTTTTAGTTTCAGTGTCTATGAGCCAGGTGTAACGGTTTGTTGTTTGTTTTTTGTCACAAAAGATGTTTAAAAAGTAAGTAACCTTCATTTTCTTTTGTTATATTTTGCTTAAAAACGCGTTGCTTGGTAGCTTTTTCATTCTAGTCTGATGACTAGTTAATCTCTTTGCAAAACTGTTTGCCAGGGATCTTTTCCTCTGCCATATGCTGCTGTGCTACCTTTTTGTGGTACTTGCATTGTTATTGGAAGCCAAGTTAAGCAGAATTAATGTGTATGCATGCACAGTTGGTGTATTGAGCAAGCCATTATTTTATGCTTTTGTGGAAATGTTTCTATCTGCAATGAACTTAACCCTTGCGCTATTAATACTGCACAGTCGTTTTTTCTCTTGCTCCTATGTGTTTCATTTATCATCAAGAATGTCTAAGTGAACCAATGTAGGAGCATTTCATGCATTATCGATGCAGGCAATGGTGTCTGCTTGTAATAAAAAAATTTTGGGGTGCAGATGCAATTACTAGGACTAATCACTATTGTAGAGTTACTTAATAACTTAATATTTAAGCAGCTGTTAAATAGCCTGTTTATCCTTATTTTTTGAATTCCAGATTTGTGGCTAAGGATGAAATCTCTGGAACTACTCAATTAAAGTCTTCAGTTCAAAGAAGTATTAAAAGTAAGGTCATGGAGTTGTATCCAGCAGTTGAAGACTATTTGGATCAAATTCTGCCAAAGAAAGAAAATATTGTTTTAATTAAATGGTAAAATCTGCCAATTATTTTCTTGTTTGGAACTATAGTATAGTTAGTAATAAAGGTCTTGTTATTTGAATTGCACAGGAAGAGTTGGTGTAAGGCTTTTATGACTTTTCAGGAGAATTGTGTGATGGTTTTATTGAAAGAATTCGTATTGATGTCACTCAGGATAGGTAGCCTTTGCAATCTATTAGCAGATTGTTGCTTTTTCCTATGCAATTAACCAATTATTCTGTGGCGGTTGTAGCTGTAGGTAATATCTTGAAGGATCAGTTTTTAAAAAGTTTATCTTTAATTTTAGCAAGGAACACATTGAAATTCTTGCTGTCAAAAATGAACTAGTTTTCTTTCGACAGAGGGATGGTCCCTGGATTCCCACTCTGCGCCTTTTGCATAAATGTGAGGGAGGCTATGATGTTTTTGCTTTAGTTGGCTTTTTCGCATTTCTTTTTCCTTCACCTTGGAAAATTCTATGCAAATTGTGCATCCCTGCATTAACTAACTTTAAGTGTACTTTGCACTATGCAAGAGTTTCTTCTAGTTCATCTCCTATTATTGGTTTTTGAAATAAAGTTTGCAGCTCCGATAGCTTGCAGAATTTGAAATACATATTTTTCTTTAGATCCTACAATGCTAACACATGAGCAAGTAGACAAGGGAGCTATTAAATTTATCCTCAGTGGAGCTAACATAATGTGTCCTGGTCTTACATCTCCTGGAGCAAAAATGACCGCTGCTGGGAAAGATGCAATTGTGGTATCTTTTCAACAGACATTGATTGCTACTTGTGCGTTGCTTCATCAGCCATGCAATCTATAAGGAGTGTTGATCCTTAAATATTGATTGAGTTTTGAACCTTATTTCTCCTATAGTTTATGTTGTCAGGTTTTTGTTTTTTGTTTTATTTGGTTGTCTTTTCTGTCTCCCCCATTGCCTAGACTTTATTCACCATAGAAAACGCCTTTCGTATCCCTGCTTAGCTAGTTATCAATTCTCTTAACAAAGTTGTAGGCTGTTATGGCGGAAGGCAAAGAACATGCCGTGTGTATTGGACTGACGAAAATGAGCACAGAAGAGATGTATGTTAATCATGTATTATTTGTCCCCGATTTTTCCAGTGATGCGGTGTCGTTACTCGTAAATAAATTATTTTTGCGTGATTGTCTTAGACATTTATTTGCAGCCTTATGTATTCGTGTCGGTTTTTATGATCAAAGCTGCATTGTAATTGTTGTGTTTTTCTAAGAAAAGCACCTTTCAACAATGTTCGCTGTTCGAGGATGTGGTAATACTCAGCTAATTTTCGGCTGGTTAACGTTATCTATTATTTTATAATATAATATATTATATATAATGTATTATAATATATTTTTGTACAATAATTCCATTACGCCGGTTGACGTTTTGTCTAAGCTAGACGGCAAGGATATTTGAAGTGTGCGTTTCTGTAAACAACGTCGTCTACTCTGCATTTGTTTTTGAGTGACTGGAATCTACAGTTACTACAAGATGCCACCGGCTTGATATTAGCCTAAAAAATTGACCTCTAGTGCAAGAAAGATTTTTTTCTTATATCAAGCCCTCGAGTTTCGTTTGCGCTTTAATTGTCATCAGTGATTGCCTTTGGGCAGGCGAGGACAAGTTTGCTCACGTGGTACAGTTCTGTGGCTATCCTCTTCATTTTTGCTGCGTTCAATCGAAACTCGCTATTAATGGTATCTGCGTAGCAATTCTTGACGGAAAAAGTGCCCTACCTCAGATATGGTGCTCTTCACGTCGCCGATGAGATCGATTTATGACCAACTAGAATTAAATTTTTCATTTTGGACTTGAGCTCCAGTGTTTGTTTTTTTTTTAATGCATCAAATCAATTTGTGGCTGCTTGTGATAAAGCTTGCGGAGAGGTATCTGTAATGGGCTTATAATCCATGCTTCTCTTCCGTAGAGAAGGATGGAGAGACGAGACACATTTTATAGACCAACGACGCCATTGTCATTCCTTTGGATTAAATCAACCTTTTGCGGGGTCTCTTACCGTTTTTCTTATAGTAGGACGCTGTCAGCGTCATACTTCGAGAAACAATTTCGAATTGTTAGGGTTTGAGTCAGTCTTTTCCTTCTTTAGAACTACAGTAAACAAAGGTGTGGGTGTGGAAAATTTGCATTATCTCAATGATGGATTGTGGATGATGAAGCAACTTGACAGGTGATTTCCAGAAAGACTGGCGCTCTGTATGTTTGTGATGTGGCCTGTATTGAAATAAATGCATGCTTAGTTCTTATTCGGTTGCGTGCTTTCTGGTCTAGCATAGCAAAATTACTTGGAATGGTTTGCCGTAGGCAGTTATTACTGCCTGTAGCTGGTTGTTGTGCTGTAGTGGCTAAATTTTTCCATTTAGTATTGAAGCATTTTGCGCCTTGTCGTGGTTACCTTTAGCCATGACGTTACATATGAGCCCATTCATTTCTGTCACTGTCTTGTAGCGGCATTAAAATTCATGTTTAGTTCGTTGTCGATTCTCGAATGTACTATGTTTGTGACATACATTTGGTTCTGTTGTGTGCCTATATAGTGAGTTACGTTCGGTTCCTAGCTTTTGCGTGTTTGACTTCCGCAGTTTGCTGCGTTGAACATTTGCTGGCAGTGGCAACCGTATCAAAAATGGCGGGTGATATTCTTTGATTGGCTTTGTTTTGGGCGTTAGTACCAGGAAGTAGGAATTCCCGATTGCGTCGTGGTTAGGATGGATCGTGTTCCCCATAGACATATGATTCCCCTAGATCTTTTCTTCTTTTTTTTCTTGTGATATACTTATGCGCTCAGCCTTGGCTGGAATGTGAGTTGGACGCCAGATTGAGAAATATTACGGGGTAGATTCTCGATGGTTTTAATTTTGTAGTTCCTTAGTTGATTATCCCTTAAATGACTAGAACAACGTCCGGTTTGTAGGTGCAGGAGTAGTGGAACGTCTGGCGCGACCTTGTGATATACTATGCGAGCACCAATTATAAGGTGGTCTTCTCGTACGAGAAAGAAGCATGACTGATCGCCACGATAAGCATTTCGGAAGGCGTAGCTAGAACAGACTTTCTGAATCGAATTGCAAGCATTGAATAACGAGATAGATGAACTTTAATTACTTGCTGGTGTGTCAGTCTTAGAATACTCCGAAATCGCGCATCAGACACGTGATCCTGCCGAAGCCAGCCTTGCTGTTTCCTCAGAACGGGTAAGTGGGCGTTCAACGATGATTTCAGGTCGTTTTTCCGAGCTTTCGTGATCCTGATGTTGAATACTTCGACAGAGCTCTGCTGGAAAGCTCGCAGCTCTTTAGAGGCAAATGCGTCTTACTCGAGACCTGCAGACCGAATCCGGTAAATCTGCACTTAAAGCGTGTTAATCGCAATAGGCCCACAACGATTTGAATTCCTATCAACCATCAGAGCATGCGCTGAAGAAACATAAAGTTTTGCACACATGGAACTGTGTGGAGGATGTTAGGCCGGACCAAGTAAATTCGGGTGTTATTTTAGACCGCTCGACGTGTGACCAAAATCTTTATATAATTATTAATGACAGTAGTAAGTTTGTGATTCTAGATGATGACCCGACCTGTAAGCGCGAAAATAGCTTGAAGAACTTTCTGGGTGGCCTAAAACGTTAGGGGTTGAGGGATAGTGATACATACAGGTTGCTGTATCACAAAATTACTGCTGAAGTAGGAATCCTTAAAGGTTTAAGGCCTATTGTCTCTTCTATCGGTACCTTTAACTATAGCCGCTCCAAGCATTTAAGCGATAAACTGGCGCCGCTTCTACCTATGCAACACTGTTCACGTGATACCTTTTTATTTGTAGATGCTCTCCGCAACGCTAAAATTATGAGCAAGTTTATGGTTTTATTTGACATTGCAAGTCTTTTTACCAACGTTCAATTGATGGAAACTATTGATTTGGACTTAGAATAACTAGAAGTGAGGCTAATAATGGACTGCAGCGCACTAACAGCAACAACAACAACAACAATAACAAGAATGTATTTTCTCAATGACTGCGTAACAATAGAAAGCTTACAAAACACGAAGGTTAGTAGGCTAGAATACGGCGCAAACCACTTAAGAGCTACAAAATTATCGAGGAGAAGGCATCCTCATAGCCGGACCTAATCAGATCGAGGTTGCCACCAATCATGGCTCTATTTAAAATCTCCCAATGAAGTAGTATCAAGATAACTGCAGAGAGAAGTCAGTTACCATAACTTTTGAAAGATGATGTCACAAGGAAAAAGTAAGTTCTTAACTGTTGAATGAGAGAGGTGATCCCAGGACCGCATAATCGTATCATCCTAACGTGATCAGTGACTTCACAGCGAGACCAAAACAGCTTTACATACGAGGAGAGATTAAAGGGACCGCCTTCTCAAATAACGAACTCAATTAACACGTCGATTTAGCCAAATAAAAATATATACGCTTTAAATAACGCCTTGGATATGGAAGAACAACAACAACAACAAGAGTTTATTTCTCAATAAATGCTTTTACAAACGTAAAGCATCCTTATACGCCTAGATAAAAGATTAAAATAAAGAAGATAGTCTGCGAGAACGAGAAGGAGCAATCAGAAATAAGCTAGTACCATCGAGAAATAAACATGTAATATATAATAGTTCCATCACAAAGACTGAGTTCAGTTAAGGAATGAACGAGAATTCCGTAACTTATGATTGTTATCTTTAAAAAATATGTAGATACCTACTTATAAGTACAAGGCCCTTAATAATTATGTGATGTGTTTCTTGAAACTAGACTTGGAATCGTGTATTTTAATATTTAGATATCAAAGGTTACTATAACGAGCAGCACCATTGCATTTAATATTGCTGCTCATATATTTCTCAGTACGTCTGAGTGGTAGTGATAACTTTGGTAGAATGGCTCGTGTGATCGAGTTTTGTTGAACCAATCATGCATGAACAAGCACTAGTTAATTTTAATAACAACTTTCAATTTTAGTATTCCACGTTGTGAAAAAAGGTTAGAGGTCGGGTCTTTATAATCTGAGAAAGTTATTAGTCTGATCGCCTGTTTTTGGAATTTAGATATCTTTCTTCGCACTTTTTTGTCGGGAAACCCCAAGCTATGCATTCGTGGGTTAGTGAGTGGGGAAAAGTCTGTAATATAGTGATTTAATTGTAATTCCAATTGATTCAATTGAAAAAACTGCTCATCTTCGATCAAGAACTCGCTTTCAATTTAAGGGGAAATTTTACGATTAAGTAGATGGGGTTGCGATGGGCTCACCACTGGGTCCCACTCGTGCAAATCTTTTATGGGGCATCATGAGCAAGTCTGGCTAGTTGAAATAGAAAATGTTGATGTCTTGATGCATCGTAGATATGTGGATGACATATTTTGTGTGTTTCATAACGAAAAGGATGCCAGTGTCTTCTACAAATTTATAAACTGTAAACATCCGAATATTAAGTTCATCCATGAGATAGCGAAGATGGTTTTTTGCCAATCGTAGACCCTCTTGTTGATAACTGGGAACTTAAGAGCTCGACACGAGTATACCGGAAATCAACTTTTACTGGCTTGTATATAAACGTCTTTAGTTTTCGATCAAGAGGTAGAAATAATCCACGAGTTCAAAAGAATGGTTTCCCACAACCACTTAGTGACTAGAATTAGACAGTGACGGCAGTGGCGGTGGTAAATCGGCAGTGACCTTTACTAGAAAACAAAATTCACTCAAGAGCATAAACAACCCAGGTATCAGTGACAGAGAATGCAAGTTTTTTTAAATTGCCTTTTATTGGTGGGGTTTCCAACCTTACCTAATCTCGGTTGAGAAGAATTCCCAAAGTTTTTTGTAAAAACACATTAATTTAATTTTCGTGCCATTTAAGATAAGTTCCTATTTCTCAACGAGGATGTTCTCGCCGATGCACACAAGTCTCAAGTAGTATACCATTTCACAAGTGTTAGATGTAATTCCAAATACATTGGTCTAACCACCAGCAACCATGGGACAAGAATTACCGAACATGTTAATGTGGACGGATGTATGCTGCGCAGCATCTCAAGTCATCGCCTGACGGTAGGCAGGTTTGTAACAGCTCAAACTTCAAAATTATTGACCGTGAATCAAACGAGAACATGTTGCGGATCAAAGAGCACTTCACATTGTAGATGTTAAGCCAAAATATAGACACAAGTAGAACATGGAAATGCTTTACTTGTTGCTTAAGAGCTTCATGTTAGTTCATTTGTTGGTAGACGACACAACCGCTGGCTTAGACTAATTAGTTAGATCACTTTATGTGGTCGGTCAATTTACGCTGCTATTTTCTATATTTTGACCGCTTACGTTTCCATGGCAACTATACATAAACTTATTTATATGTGAGGTTACGGTTATCTATTTATTATTCGCTTGAAAAGGTCGAAACACGTCGTGAATATTTAAATATGTTTTTTTCTGTCCAAGTATATTGAAGTCTCGCACTTTAAAGATAATTTTAAAAATTATTATTGCAAATATTTCTATCAAAATGCAGGGCTCTGAGCTTCTCGTTCTGCTCGTCGATGGACGATGCACTGGAGTGTGTAGAAGTGTGCAAAGGATTCATGCATTTAAAAATGAAGGTGATAACTTTTCGAGAGTGGCGCTCTGCTCAGGGTTCTGCGTGAACTACTTAAAGAAAAGATGAATGGCGTAGGCTTCATCGCGTAAGCTTAGCCACAGACAGGTGCCTGGCCCTAGTTGGTCAAAGGTTAGTTGAAATTGCACGAAGGTTGTGTCCCTCTAGTAGATAAGTATTTCGCCTGGGGCTAGAATTGCGCAGACGGTTCTTTGTGGTCGCGTGTGTTGTCGAGGTCTGAAGCAGTTTTAGTGGTATCTTACTTTGCTGTGTAGCCTCAGGCAAAGCAGCTATCGTTTTTAACGCAGCATTCCTTTTTTGCAAGTTAAACCTGGATCCTACAATATGTAGAGAAGAAAAATTGATTCGTTATCTGTTGAAACTAAGAAAGCAAAAATCGATTAATAATAGCTTCTATGAGAGGGCTCACCCCTGTGGTTTGCAACCAGGGCAGATGTATGGCTTGCCAAAGGTGCATAAGGAAAACCATCCTCTCAGACCAATCTGCTCCTCTGTTGGTGCTTACAATCACCGGTTAGCTTTGGAGGTGGCAACTATCCTATCCCCGTTAGCTTGCAATCATTGTACAATCAAAAATACTTTTGAATTTATTAAAGAATTATCTAAGTTGAATAGCGCTTCGTCTGTCCTAGCTAGTTTCGACGTTTGCAACCTATTTACCAACATTCCTATAGAAGAAACTGTTGAGATAGCCTTAGACTACGCTTTCGTAGATCGTAAAAAGTTTAACGGTCTCTCCCGAACGCAGCTTAAAAAACTTTTGAAAATAGCTTCCACTGAAACACACTTCCTTTTCAATAATCAAATGTATGACCAAGTAGATGGCGTGTTGATGGGCTCACCGTTAGCACCAGTACTGGCAAATATTCATATTTTTATATTATATTTATATTTTTATGCGATGGTTTGAGGAAAACGCTCTAAGGACTTACGAAGGAAATAAGCCCAGGTATTACCGTAGGTACGTAGATGATTGCTTTTTTATCTTTAATAGCGAGTCCCACATCCAGCCAGTTTTTTATTTCTTAAATTCCATGCATGGAAATGTTAAGTTTAACAGATTATCATGAGGTTTTTTTCCATTTTTTAGACGTTAAAATTGCAAAGGCATCCGACCACTTCATTACCAGTACGTACTACAAACCAACTCACACCGGCCTCTATACACATTGGCATAGTTATACGCCAAGGAAATATTAGGTTAATTTAATAAAAACGTTGTTACATCGAGCTTGGAATGTTTGTTCTGCTGTAGACTTGTTCAACCATGATAGGGAGGTCATTAGAAAAAAACTATTAAAAAATCAGTTTCCAGAAGGCCTCGTTGACGCAATGATTAAGTCCTTCGTCAACCATATGACACAGAAAAAAAAATGAATTGCGTAAACAAGAACAAGTTATGACAGTTCCAAAGAAGGATGTTTTGCTAGATTTACCATTCTTTGGTTCACTTTCTGAAACCTTTGCTAAGACCACGACAAATTTAATTCAAAGAGAATACAATCAGGTTCGAGTTCGCGTAGTTTTCGTACCACGTTTTGCATCGCAGATCTGTTTAAAATTAAAGATTCTATACCTAGAAGGTTGTTGTCAAATGCAGTGTACGGAGTGCACTGCACAGACTGTGAGGCGTTTTATGTGGGTAAAGCAAAACGACACTTGGGAAAAAGGTTTGAGGAACATCTAGATCGCAAAAACCTAACAGCGGTTGCTAAACACTTGATTGATCACAATCACCAGTGCAACTTTGAAAACGATAAAGTGCTTGCCCGAGGTAGAACCAATTTGGAGTTATTGATCAAGGAAACTTTGACTATAAAACACTTAAAACCGGGCCTTAATAAAGATGTTCTAATTGTTTGCTTGCGGTAAATAACGGAGTGTTTGCATTGTTTTGAGAAATTTTGATAGTGATCACGGCGCAAGGAGCGTCGAAACGTCTATAATGAACAAAGTTGCGTTTTTGTTCTTTGTTTTTGCTATAAAGATTCCTTTTTTTGCTCTTACGTGTTCTTTTTTGCGGTTCATGTGGAGGCATGCTTTTCCTATGTCGCGGCACAAGCACTTGTTACAATAGATGGCCCAATCTAGAGCATCTAGATTTGTCATGGTGCTTGGGCGTCACAGATGACGGTATCACTCTAATTGTCGCATCTTGTTCAAAGACGAGGAAGCTCATTCTTTGTGGACTGCGCGAGTTGAGCGACGCCTTTTATCTCGGATGACTTTGCTTAGGTTCCTGGATCTACGGCAGTGCAGCAAGATCGAGGACGAAGTAGTAAAGGAACACGCGCATTGTATGATTTATTTGGTTGTCTTGAACTCCTACGGTGGTCACGTAAAATACAAGAGCACTCGCTGGCTGAGTGTTAACTGCGTTCGAAG
The DNA here is from genome assembly GCA_003687565.2 of Craspedacusta sowerbii. Lineage (NCBI taxonomy): Eukaryota > Metazoa > Cnidaria > Hydrozoa > Limnomedusae > Olindiidae > Craspedacusta > Craspedacusta sowerbii. Next base: position 2,762 of record QQSS02027667.1, on the reverse strand, counting down.
TGATCTTCGTCAGCAATCGCAGTATAGATATATGAATTTTGCTTGACTTGAGTCGTGCAAATAAGGCAATTTTCGAATGGCAATTCTTTTAAGTATTCATTTTTATCTGATAATTTCTAGGAATCATAAAGTATTTGATTGGATTTATTAGTGAGAAACAAAAATAGCCATATTACAAGTTACCGGATAGTACGCAAGAGAGATTCTTTTATCCGACGAAATAGATTCAATAGAGCGGGAGGGAAGGCATTACCATTTATTATCATCAGTTAAGGAATATTTCAGAGAAGCAGGGGCAAATGTGACGAGCGATCGCAGGCGAGGCGGATATTGGATGTAATGGGCGTAACGTAAAGGTAGCAAGTATTTCTACCTCTGCGCATCATCCTTCGTTGCGTGCATTAGCGGTTAGAAAAGTAAGAATAGGTTTTCGTGCACCACACGCAGTCGTATTTTTGAAGTTTACGGCAAACAAGGCATCAAACGCAAACCCAAAACCCACACGTAGGGACAAGCAAATAAATCCAACCGACTCGTCCGGGTTAGCCACGAAGTCGTACAATGCTTACATACATACATACAACTTCTGCAAAAGATGCGCAAAGATCAAACACATGCTTTACAACTTCTTATTAAAGAAGTTGATAAGGGGTTACTTGGCAGACGTCGGACCAGCACAAACAACAAAAACAAGAACAAAAACAACAACAACAACAACAACAACAACATACACAACAACTTTCTGCAAGCCTAACACATCACATTCTCCTGAGACTAAAGATTTACTCAAATAATTGTGCTACGGGGCTGTCGCAAACCTAAACCTTTGTCTCAAGCAAAGCAGACCATCCTCCTGCATCACATAGCTGCTGCCGAGTTCAAATTCAAAAACTAACGAACACTTTGCAAGTGCGGCAGGGAAAACTCTCAGCCATTTTAAGTACTCACATTCCGGATGCATGGGAATAGCAAGTATAAACTCGAGAACTTGTCACAAGAACTAAGCGTTACAAAACAGACAAAGCCCTCTAGAATATACAAGTGCGTAAACAAAAAGCAAAAAAAAAAAAAAAAAAAAAGGGAATTTACTCCAAATTTCAATACCAGATCTTTAATAGCAAACAAACTAAAACAGAGCCAGCCAAGCCACGTAATCGCCACAAAATATTCACCACGACAGCCGACCAATGCTTTCAGAGATAAATACCAACAGCGATTTCATTCCTCGCACGAAGCAAAGCTGTTCACAAAGCGCAAAAAGAGCTTACACCAATGCTAGAGAAATCTTCACCCACAGAACACCAACAAGCAAACGTTCACGAAACGAACATCCTGTCATCTTCTATAAAAGGATTCATCCTTTGCGAGTGAGCACGCAGCTTAGGAGCGAAAGGTAACTGCGTCTAAAACTCGAAGCAAAGGGGCATCCGCAACACTCGCCATACCAACAAGTCAACTTCATAGAACCACTAGGCGAGCCCAGCAATTGTCTCGCAACCAACAGCTTACTTTGCTTTCAACCCAACATCGATTACTCCGACAAGACCGAGCACATGAACTATCCGAATAGGAGCATGCGTATACGAAGAGAAGCGCGGGTGACAGCAGTCACGACGCACACTGAACATTAACGGCTAATCAATCTTAACAGTAGAGTAGATCGTGTGAACGAACATGCTCGTACCAACATAGCCAAACGTACCTAAAAGATGAACACCAGAGCGTAAGCAAGGAAAAAGCACAAACCTTGCAGATCGAGCAACACACGATGCTATCCCAAGCCTCGCGCTGATATGAGATTTGCTTTCTTAACGTTTCTCGAATGAATCCATCGAAATTTGCAGCTTAAGAAACATCTAACCTTACTTGAACCACATCGAAGCAACTAGCAAAACATGTCAAACTCATAAATCACCGATAATTTACGTCAAGCAACTTCCGACCAAAGCATACGTACCGCATATGACACCCAAAGCCATGCTGAAAAGGGCCATGTAACCGAAGTAAAAGACTGTCTGGAAGAACCCATACATTCTGAATACGTCGAAGAGCAAAAAAAGAAGAAAGAAAGAAAACCATTACATTGGCAAGAGAACCATTAGCTTGGAAAATAACCAATACATAAAAAATTAACTAAACGTGAGCGCAACTTTATGTAAACACTAAGTTCTAGTTTTACTAACGGATTTCAATTTTATTCTTCATTGACTGCATGGGCCGGAAGATGGGACGAGTCAGTGGAGGATGGGGATGCCGGACCTGCCAATACGGATACGAGAAAAAGAAAAAGACGCACCACAATCATCAAAGTGCTTGACCCAATACTTACTTTGTCTTGAAGAAAAAGTAGTAGAGCGAATAAATATACACGTAGGCAGCAGTTGACGCCGCTGATAGGAAGCTTGTCCACTGCCTACAAAGACCAATGAAAACGGAAATATTCGCAAGCAGATCAAATTTCATGTCACGAAAACAATGCAAAGAAAGGAAGCCGGTCTACATCCTAGCTTACAAAGACAACAATATTTGATGCACATAGAATAATCATCCTAATTAAAACCAAAAACATCCAAAGCAATAACAGCCAAGAAGTAAGCGTATCCAATTCGCAAAATCCGCAAGTCCATAACTCAACAATGACATAAATAAATACACTGGCACATACACATATACGCATATCCACCTATCCACCCATCCATCCATCCATCCATCCATCCATCCATCCATCCATCCATCCATCCATCCATCCATCCATCCATCCA
>QQSS02027556.1:0-19047 GCA_003687565.2 Craspedacusta sowerbii | reverse complement strand
GTATGTATGTATGTATGTATGTATGTATGTATGTATGTATGTATGTATGTATGTATGTATGTATGTATGTATGTACAGAAGCCCAGTCTCCGTATGTTTGTGGTTAGCGCATAAAATTCCAGAAATGGAAGAGCGTTCTTTTCTGCGATCTCCATAGTTACTTGTATAGATTGATGGAAATTTATTTGAGAGTTTCATAAAATTCATTACCTGCTTAAATACTTAGCATTATGGTAGTTGTATCGTCGACAAATCCCCAGTAAAATGAAGGTAGAATCTATTCCGCTAGCAGCTTCTCTTCAACTGATTTTATAAAAATAATTAGCCGTCGCTAAAAGCTTCAGGAAGAGTTTTGATCGGAGAATTCAGCGTTCCTTTTTTCCGCTTTGAAATAAAGGATGAACATGTTTGAGATGTCGACTACAAGACTTCGGACAAGACTTGACCACAGGCTTCCAAGAACGATAGACAGAAGCTTCTTTAAGCAGCTTTTTCCTTTTCTTTAGTGATTTGCTCTGGGAGAGAATACTTTCAATTTTTTTAAAGGCGTACTCAAGCGCTGTTGATTTTACATAGCTGGTGGCATGAGGACTTTGCCTTCGTTAATTTTATCCACAACCATCCAGTAGCTATGCTCGATAGAGCCAACCGCGTCTATATATATATATGTAAATTTACATATAGGGTGGCCCTTACAAATGATAAAAATGAATTTTCAGAAAAATCAAAGCTGCGTATCAATTATGGGTAAAGGCCGGAATACCAGCCTTCACAGACGTAGAACAGATGCGACAAGCTGAACAAGAATGTACAATGGGTATGACCAATAGTTGGCTTAAAATTTTATAGTATCAGGATGCGTCTAAATAAAAAACAATTTAAATTTTCCGCTAATCTTCATTCCAAAATAATAAGGTACGTAGATACTTGAAGCTCGAGGGCGACCCTTAACCCGGCGTTTTGACTTACAGCAAAACACTGGCAAACAAAACGATTGCAAACTACTAATGCCGCGAATATTGTTACGCACTGGTAAAGAGCAGGCTGCCACAATGCAGATGCTCAGGATTCTTTGCAAGGTTTTCAGAGGCCCCTACTTGGATCTAAATTCAATAAAACCTAACTTGCAAAAATAAAACAGCGGGGACGCAGCCTCCTCTTTCAAGAAGCTTGATACTTAGCTACTTTTCGAGAACATCTTACCAACCAGGCAGGTCAACCAACCTTGGAGCATTTCAAACAGATCCTCAGCGAGTCCTTCAGCAACGACGACTTAATCCCACATATCAAACATGTCGTCTCGCCATCACCAAGAACATTCTGTCTCATCGATTCTAGCTTTTTAACCAGCCTTCTACAAGTTCAAACAAACAAACAAACAAACACACAGACTCAACAAATTTACCCGCTAGAGTTAGTCACAATCACAAATCTCAAATTGAGCATTCTACATAGCATATTATGATGACGCTAAAACTGAAACATAATTTTCTTGTGAGCCACTACGGCAAAAACGCTAGTGGTAGGCGCAAAAATCCACGTAGCTCACCCAATTCGCTCTTCTTCAAAGTTTTGGAGGTGCCCACTTTTGGCAAGAACTTGAGCAATAATTTCCTGTTCATTGCGATTGATTGTAGCGGGGCCATGCCTGTTAAAAGGACCCTCCGCAAAGGTCGACCATCCCTGTTCCAACCTTGGTCAGATAAAAACGAAGACATCAACTTTTAAAATCAATTTTGACTAAACTGAAGAATTTCATGAGACCAAAATACACCTGCATTAAAAGCACCATCTGCCATACTCAATTTAAAATGACACAGAAAAAAATTCCAGCGAAATTGTCCTGGGGCCACTGCCAACGGGTACAAGTAAACGCAAGGAGCTGAATTAGTAATCCCTCTCCACGAACCTTCATGAAATTGAACTCTCGTATACTCATTTCTCCATCACAAGGAACTTGTCAACGAAACTGAAGGCACATTATACCATTCAACTTCACAAAACAACTGCAAATTAAACTCTTTTGTCCTCAGCTTTTTATACGGTTTTGAAGTTAATCATTAAACATTAGAGCATGGGTCATCCATGCCAGTCAGCAATGTGCACATGTATGCATCAACAGGCGAACGAAAAAGTGATGCATATTGTTCAAGTAATAAAACCGATCTCAGGTTTGCAAGCAATGCACTGCGACGCTAAAATACCTAACACCCTAGAAGTTCCGCAAATTCGGGAGCCTTAACCTCATACATAACAATCACAATGAACTCTTAAAATAAACAGCAGACAACGCAGAATTTTATTTCAAGCTGTTGGCATGATCGGCAAATAAGTTCAAGTCAATATATAAGTTTTCTTTGTCCTTTCTCTGATTTTTTAAAGATGAATATTTTTACCAGATGCTTACGCCAAACTCAGAAAACTTGCTGGAACATATCTAGGAGCAATTAAGATAGGAAAATCATTACCTCCCCCTTAGGGCAAGCTGCCTGTCATCGGGAATAGTCCATCGATCACCGGGTTCTTGGATGTCCACCATCACCTCGCTTCGCAATCATATCAACAGCTAGAACCACTTTCAAGCTGTAAGCTACAAGATAGCTACTATCTGAAAGCATGAACTTAACAGCATTAGAAACTTCAACAAAAGGTTTAACTCCAGCTAAAATGCGCTTTCCCCAACATCGCTGCAGGGAAAATATTACGGCTTTAAATAAACAAGATTAAAGAAACATTAAAATAAAATTAAAATAAAATAAAATTAAAGAAAATGATAAGCAGCCTCCTTGCAAATAAAAAAGGTACTCATAAAGACTAGCTTTACTCTAGGCGTAAAGTAAAATTAGTTAAGGCTTAAAATCCACTGTAAGACCAACCAATAATAAAAAAAATTTAATGTAACAGATAGAGGAAAATCTATTCAACACATGCGTTTTGAGGGCTTGGAGCATAGCAGCAGGTCGTGGCACCGATAAAAGCACTACCAACTCTCTTCTTTATAAACTCCGCAAGACTAACGCACAAGTTCACGCAGAATTATGAAACAACTTCGACAGAAAACAAACGCGCCTTAAAAAATTTAAGTAAAACAATCAAACAAAATCAAAGCCAGGAAATATGGCACTTACAAGCAACCAGAGTGACCCTGAACCAAGTAAGCAGTCAACAAATTAAGGAAGTATGTACGACACAAGTGGCTCAGAACCAGAACCAGGAATAAAATGCCTCTCATGGAAAAGCAACACTAGCGACCTTGCACAGAGTAAGCAATTATCAACTATAGAGGTAGCAAGGACAGAAGTGGCTATGGATGGATCAGTGGATATATCAGAATCAGAACCAGGAATAATATGGCTCTTAGCTAAACGCACCTACTGTTACTAAATGAACAGCCAAATTTAGGAGGTAACAAGGACAGAAGCGGCTCGCAAAATCAGTAAAATCCGCGCCATGCATATTCCGCCAGGTGGCAGCTACAAGCAGCACAGCAGTAACTACCCTGCAAGATCAAGACTTCTGAAACAACTATCGGGATTAATTTGAATAGTCCGATTATTTAGAATGACTGTGCCCTGCTTATTACCCGATTAAAGATACGATTTTCGGAAATCAATGGGTGACCTAGGCACTCCGATCTCGGTTTTACTTCCAGTGGATTAACATCTACCAAGGATGATTGCATAATCAGACTGACATGTCCTGCATAATTCATCTTCACGCAATAACAAAGGTTTCTGACTTACAACGATTACGCATCAGCATACCTAGTTTGAAAGAAATTGAGGATCCCATTACTTGAAACTTGATGGAGTCGTTTTAGAGAAATTCGCATCCCGTGACACAAACGAACACACACACATACAAAGACACACACACATACACTCAAACACACAGACAGACAAATACACACATACACACTCACACGCGAAGTCTCTAATTCATCCAGATACTATAAAAAGACCACCGATACTGTTTAGCATCCCCACTCGTGACTTCGATCATAATGCATCAACCCAACATGGGTCCTTAATAAGAACCCTTAACAGTCTCGAAGTCAACAAGCCCCAAGTCAGATGCATGACGCTTGCTCGGTATACAATGTTAGTAAACGCTTTAAAAGAGCGCAAGGCTTTCGCAAAAAGCTTTAAGCGCGTTCTTTAATTCGCTGGCTATGTCTTTTCCCTCACGGTCCAACAAGCAGGCCTGGGAATCGCTGACATCAGCTGCAAGGTCGTGGGTAAGCAGATCTAGAGATGAGCACACCAGAGTGGTTGAGTTAATACAAAAAGAATCGCCACGCAGACCTATCATTGTCTGCCCGTAAACTTCCTTGTGCTACTTAAATGCTCCCTCTCGTGAGCCAGCAAACATCTAACGACAGTACCCGCTACGCTGAGCAACACTCCCATCTTACCTTCCTGTGAACCCGAGACTGCGATAGCTCCATAGAATACTACAGTGGCTTACGTAGCACAAAGCAGTCCAATGTCCGTGAGCGCTTTAAATAATACTGCTAACTTCATGAAGACCGCTGCGTCCACAATAAAAATGTAATTTTAGCAAGGCGTCGACAGAAAAATCCAGAAATTTAACTTCACCATTGCTTTCCTCTGTAAGAAAACTCACAAAATAGGATTGGTGCACCTGCTAGCAAACATCTATATGCAGCAAAGAACAGAACGTAAAAGACAGAATAACACCCGGAGCACAAAATGCCGACGAAAACGTCTGCCGTGATGGAAAGGAATTATACGCAAGCTCGATACAATTTTGGCTAAACAATTTAGTTGCTCGTGGAAAACGACTCCATATCGATAAGAAATTTTAATGGCGATGGAAACTCACAGCAAAATACCAGCAGATCTTGGCACCATCCTCAAGCGCAATTGAAAGAAATCGGCTGGTAGCATCAACTTGCAGCAGTAGGCGCCAAACTATTACTATACCCAATCACTCTCCATCAATCTGAAGAGTAGCAAGCAACCTGCTAGAAGCTCAGGCTTCGTCATCCCGTCAATGCTGCAAATCCTATCCTAAAGGCTACCTCTGCCTGCAAAACGCACCGCGGACTAGACTTAACCCTTCCCAAAAAAAAAAACATTTATCGCTCCCGAGTTGACAGCTTATCCTATTGATAAAATCTACTTCCTGATCACCAATACAATAACACGATTAAACTCCGAAGCAGGGAAACCTGGGCGGACGACTTATGAACAACGATTTGAACCATAGTGAATTTCTGTACTCTAACTTAATAAACTTTGACCTTTTCATCGCAGATAACGTCGCATATTCGGCAATGAAGCTGCTGAACGCTAGTACAGAAATAAGCATCTGTTCGGATTCCGGGAAGTTGGGATTCACCACATTAACAGGCGAAAGCTTTCTTTGCAGTGCTCGTATCAAAACGGCCATCGACCATGTAGTGGGCATGATCGGCCATGATGATAGCCATCGGCCTCAGCTGGCCAGTTTTGCTCCTAGTTGATGCAAAGCAGTAGTCTCAAAGAAGCTGGGAGAGTGAGAAGATACACGAGTGAGAAGATACATGAGTGAGAAGATGGGTCACTGAGAAGATGATGAGTGAGATAAGAGAGGCCATGTCGTATCCAAGTTTTCACAAGAGGATTATTCAAAGACTTCCGATCTTCTCAAATACTTCCTTACTTCTTCGCACAGCTTACGAAAACTCATTCAGAATTTATGCGATATCATATATATCACTCGGTAGAGAAAATAACTATGGTTACAAATAACTGAGAGGTTTCTTCATTCTTCCTGAATTTGCTTTCGATTCAAACTCAATGCTAGCAATTACTAACCTCTTCCAGTTTCTTCTGAACATCATTTTTTGACGAGCACGAGTAGAACATTGCAGAAGACGAACTGTGCTAGTGCACATGGTTTTTCTTGCGTCTCCTGCTTGACGAGCTGGTTCAGACTAACAGTAAACTTTAAAGTAAACGCGGGGAGAGGGCCACAAAATATTGATTGACATGCGGAAAGAAATCTGAGCCACAAAGCGTGTCAATTCTGCTTTACTTCAAGAAAATGAAGTTGCAAAGCCACACCGCGAATCCACAAACAGCTAGTATTTTAAATCAGAAGGACAATTCCGCCTAAGAACGTCAGCAATACTCGACGTCATCGACACCGGCGGAGTTAAGGGGACAAATCATATCTACATATATTCCAGAATATCTCCACGCCCAACAAAGGAGACCGTGAACCTGTCGATAAGCCGGAGTAAAACTCCCTATACAAGTACTAAGTAGCTAAGACTCCCTATACAAAGCAGAAACCAATTTCAAGCTGCCTGCGGCAATATTAGCATGTCAATCGCGAAGCCCAAGTCGGTCAGCTGTTCCCGGACTCGCTTTACACAGAGTTGATAAGAACACAAATAGAGTAAGACGCATTCTTGACATTCCCCCGCCAGGACGAGCAATGTCGGCCGCGAAGGCCTAGTCGGTCAGCTGATCATGGATTCGAGTAGGATAGACGCAATAAATACACAAATAGGGACGGCATGCATCCTTGTCGGACCCCGGCCTCAATCAGAAAGTGGACCGGAATACAACGACGAAATCGAACTGGCCAGCCAAAATTTTAGGAACTTATGCGATAAACGCTCTCAAAAAGTTTGGTAGAGGCTATGGAATTGATTGATAGAGGCTGTCAGAATTCTCAGTTCTGCTGAATGATGCCCAGTAGAAGGAACAATGGGTCGGTGTAAGACCAACCAAAATAGAAACCAGCTACTTGTTGGTGTAGTCAAGCATCGACGGCCCTAGCAGACGAAGGAAAGACAGAACACGCTTTCCTGGTAAGGGCAACAGGGTTACTTCTAGGCAGTTGCTGTAATCGAGGAAGTTGTCTTCTCTTGACCAGGAGACGTTGGATCCTCAGCCCCATGCGTCGATCCTTGATTTGCGAAACTGCTGGTAGAGGGCCTCGTACCTCGGAAATGCTCAACTCGGCCTTCCAGATTTAAATGCTCTCATCGACGTAGGACTTGGAGGAACATGAAGGGAACACCTTACGGTTCTTTAGAAAACACTTAAAATCAGCGACTCCTGGTTTGAGCTCCACATGGTAACAATGAAATCGTTAGAACAAATTTTTCTGTTGACCACGACTATTTGCCTATGTAGCACACAAACAGCAAAAAAACACAGGAACTCTAAATTAAACAGCCTTATTATGAATGAAACCTCGTGGTAAGGACAACACAATTACTCACATTGCTCCACTCACATTTGCTCACACATCATAAAAACATGGTGCATGCATTCATATTGCAACAGACTCGCAAACTAGAAACACAATCACAATCATGTGAAGATCAATTTGTCTTGTGTTTTAGAGTAATTTAAGGTGAAAACCACCTTTAGGCTGATCCACTTGCCATAACAACCAAAAGTTCACGGTATTTTCACCACCCAGTAAACCATTCATGCACTTGGCAATTATAGCCAAACTTCAGTCTAACATCAACCCAAACATCATATTGTTATAGTTGAACCTTGCTCACACACCAAGATATTTCAAATCGTTCAACGTGAAACACATGCTTGAGATAAATGATGATTAGCACAATGTTTAAAAGCTATACTAAAGCATCTGCTGCATAAATAAAATACCAAAACAAGGGTGGACAAGAGGAAGATAGACTGTGCAGTAAGACTTAAAAAAAAACAACAACTGATTAACTTGAGGCTCTAGAACGGAAATCACTGAATATCATTTACTTTAGTTCTCTTTAGAAGGTCGCATAGAACTAATTTTGGACCAAGAAACACACATTTGGCATCACATGATTTGGTATTGATTCCCTAAAGTGCTTCCAAACTTTTACACCATCCTATTCTCTAAACGGTTGTAAGTCCAAGTGTTAAAGTGCATCTCCAGTACAGAATAACCTGTTACAGAAGAAAATTTTTGAAATCTTAGTAAACTTGTGAGGAAGCCAAACTAATGATATTGAGGTAACCATTTAGCTGACTAAATCTGTCTGCTGCATGATTTCAAAATACACCCATAAAGGAGTGCCTACCATACACACACAAAAAAGCCTTTGCCCGAGAGAAGACAAGTAAAATTTGTAAACAAGAGTTACCACTTCTGAGCAGAAAATTTGAGCAACTCAAAAGTGACGTATGCAGCAGCTTTCTTGGAAAAACGTACTTTTCCACACATTCAGCAATGAGAAAACTCGGACTTTCAACATTCAAATGTGATTACAAGGTGTTATTTACCCAGATTTGAATGCGGCTGTTATCTATTAACCTAGCACAGTTGGTACTAGATGCAGTCAATTAAATGACCTTTTCATTCATTAGGTTACCTCATGCAGTCCACCTAAGTTTGCTGTCAAGCAATTGGAAAGCATTCATTGTTAGAGCCGTGCCAGCAAGTTGCTGACATGGAAGTTGGAACACCTACAAGTCTGCCAAAAAATGTTGCTACCAGGTTAAGAACGGTCACAAACAAGGTGAGTCGTTCCCAAATGCCAAGAATGGTCATATAACATCTTCCAATCTTCCAGAATCAACTATATACTCAAATTTGTCTACCTGAAAATTAATTTCCAAGCCTTGGCCAACAACAAAGAACGCAATAACAGAGAGCACTTCCAGTGGCTCGATAATAATGAGCTAATATTGTGCAGTAGCCTAGAAATCGAAGGGAATCTTGTTTGTGCCTAATACATATGTTTGATGCATAAATATTATGCTAACAGGTTTTTAACAACTTAAAAACACTCAATACCAATTTATGAACAAAAACAAACACACAAACACGAAGCTCGTTATATACTGCCACGGACTCCAAAACCGTTACCACCATAACACTAAAATCTCAACATCAAAACTCAAAATCCAAACAATAGAAACCATACAAACCATGCAAGACATCAATATTTAAGACGTTACAATCCTGAGATTTCAAGGCTTTAGCATGAGCTTACGTTGCCAATAATCACTCTCAGTACATTGCCATTAAAAGCAAAAGACAAGCATTCGCTGCTTAACATCTTCGTATTTAGTTCGAAATCTCACTTAACTATCACGCCCGCTTAAATAAAGCAAAACCAGAATGAGAAGCTTCACAATCCCAATCATTCGTGTGCGTGCACTTAGCACGATGAAGCACTTGGAAACGGAACGCATCTTGAAACCAGTGTGATGGAACCAGTTACTGCATAAGTTCCTTAGCCGATCAGAAGCTTCCACTCTAAGGATCGGATTCGAATGTAAACTTCGGCACAGCCCCATCGACAACGTTTGGCTTCCACAGGGGACAAGGAGCCATAGGTGGGACTTTGAAAATCGCCCAAGCCAACTCCGCAGTGCGATCGGGTGCTATTCAAGTGCTATGTGATCACTGATCTCTGTAAAGAGATCAAGGCTGGGAATAAGTGCAATGGCTTGCTTTACTAATATTTAACCTTTCCCTGTATATTAAGAAAACGAGAGAGGATAGGCTTGCATGCATCTCTCATGGAACTCCACGCATTTCCTTTGCGGTACTCTATCAAGATACAAGGTCTTGCTCATGTAGTTCAACACCAGGTCTGCTCAGGGGTGGGAGCTTCAACTGACCATTTATTTATTTTAGCATGATTATGCAGGATACTTCAAGAATGCAGTTTAACAAGATGCGTATTAATCTTTAGAGCAAATAATTTCCATTCCTACTACTCGAGCATGTTTTGAGAAAACTTTCGTCCTCTTCAATTAATTTATAGAGAGCTTTGAACGTCATTATAAAAAGGAGAACTAATCACTTGAATCGATCCTGATAAGTACCGTTTTTCATCAATCCAAGTGCTTGAAAAGATTCCCTAGAATAGAGTTTTGACAATTAGGAGAGAGTATCAGGTACTACACGCAATGCAGTAGTTTGCACAGCTGTTATTGGAGACTGAACCTAAAATATCTCAGCGGCCAAACTGAGAATAAGCAAAGGCGGACGAATAAGCAACTAAGCAAAGAAACTAAGCGACCAGGCGTTAACTAAAGCGCTAAGGTTCTATTACAAACAATGAATGCGAATGGCTTCCTTCTGTTCCTTCTGGAAATCAGTTGCAGCAGAATCGAAAACAGAAAGCCATATAGGACAGAGCGAGTTCATGCTTTTTTTCTTAGTGCCTTCCGCTGCCATCTTTACCACCCGCCAAATTCATCCTTCACATATACTGTATGTAACGCCAACTTTACTGCTGAGAGAACTAGACGAATTAGCACCCGCATCAAAGATCTCTTAAGTAGGGTCTATTCTTTTCAATGCCAACACCAAACAGGCAATTACTGCACAAGTGATAATTTGTGATAAAATGGGTCAAATATTTGCAATATCCAATGCCAATAAAGTTGCAGTATTACACTTCATTGTTAGATACGTCTAACCAAGCGTTTAATACATTGGACGCGGAAACACATGCTTTCGATATACAATGATTTGCACAACGATTAAATACCTGCTATACTTTAGCACATGTTTAGTTTTTATATTTTCCAGATTAGTACTCAGAGAAGGCCGTAAGCATTTACATAGAGAACCATTTTCGAAGTCCATGTGAACGGCTCCAAGGCAGGGAGAAAATGGGGACTAAATTCCTACGTTACATGTAGTCACTTTTCACTGCATCGATGAAAGTCAGTTTAAAACCTGTTTGCGGCTTTGCGAGCGCTATTAAGTGCATCCGATCAGTATTTGCTGCTAGTTGGGGAATAAAGTACAACCTATCACATATCCTGTTTGACAAATAAAACCATATGTATAGGAAGGTCATTAGATTGCAGCTATACAGACGAGCTCATCGCCAGGTTTTAATGGCGGTAGAGTGATCGAGTTGGAGTTTCGTGGCTTCAGAGTTAATCATTTTTGTATAGCTTCTTTCGCTTTCATACATTTAAAGCGATTCCAAAGTTACGGTCCATGAGGCTGGATATGGAATATTTTTGCTTTCCAATAGCAAACGTTTCATTTCATTTCATTTACTAGTTTATTCGCCACCTCATAATAATAATAAGCAACAGATAATTACAGGGACGCGTTAAAAGTACGTACAGAATAAGAAAATATTGAACCAGTTCAGATGTTCCAAACATAAACGGCATGGTTCTCCGAGAAGGCCTTACGCCTTTTCATGGAGCACCATCGCGGTTCGCAGTCTGTTAAGACGATGCTAAAGGTCGGTTGTAAAGTTTAGTGGGTCAGAAATAATGGAACCTACAGCTGCTTTGTCATGTTTACAAGTTGAAATGGCGTACAGTTTAATTAATTAAAAAAAAACACAACAGAAAGTCTTCTCCTGTCACCAAAGTAAAACACTTGCTAGAAATTTTTTCATTCCGCCTTTAAAATTATTGTGAGTCATGCTTTTCTTAGCTTCATTGTAATTCTTGCGGCTCCATAAGTATGGTGCCCTTATGGCAATGCTTTGCTATCTTTACTATACGATGATGAACTTTGTCTGTAGCCAAAGTGCGAAAAGCGAATACTATACCGATGTTCACCACGCTGGAACATCGGAGGAAACACTTGCGGAAGCATATTGTTTTGATGTCTATAAAGTAGCGTTAGATTCTGAAGAATTATTTAGTTCAAAAATACTTAAGAACCCGTATTTGACCATAAGGGGCCTGGTATGCTCTGTTTTATCAGCACATGAGATAAATTTCACTGAGCGTTTTCGGAGCCGATGTATTTTGAGAGCCCAGGCTATATTTGCATACGAGATATATGGAAGAACAAAGGCCAAATATTAGCATTTAGGAGCTCCACTATCCAAGTGCCTTCTGGACTTACTTACCCAATATTCTTCGATATCTTAGTGGTAACCTCACCGTCATGTTTCTTACAGGTCAAGTTTTCATCAACAATAACACCAAAAAATTTGGTAAAAAATGCACGTTCGATACGATTTCCAGCTAATTTCAGGCATGGCAAAGATAAGGGTAATAAGTCTGTATCTATCTCTCGTCCAAAGACCATGTACCTGGATTTGTTCACATTCAAAGACAGTAAAGTAGTTTAGTAAAGTCTAAATATTTTCATGTGTGAAAAAAATGTTAGTGTCATAAGCAAAAGTAATTAAATTTAGTTTTGGCACTGAATTGTCTAAATCATCTACATATATTAAGAATAGCAGTGGCCCAAGAACTGAACCTTGTGGGACTCCACACATGACTGGCAAGGTTTCTGATTTTACATCATTCAGCTCTATGTATTGCAGTCTGGTTGATAAGTAGCTTTTAAACCACTGTAAAAGATTTTCACTAAGTCCAAACTGTCGTAGCTTCCATAGCAAAATGGTGTGGTCAACTGTGTCAAAGGCCTTAGCAAAGTCTAAAAAAAATTCCAACAGTATACTGCCTCATCTCAATACCCTTCCGGTCAAGTATTCCGAATTCGGTGCAACACTTCTTCCTGAAATTTCAAGACAGACATGCTTGGCAAGTCCGCGATTGATCCAGCTAAAGCTCCAAGAAAATACAGAAGGAGGGGGTTCTTGTTTCCGTCTATACTGTTCTGAACTGTTTAAAGTCAATATATATAGTCCTTTTACTTGAGCTCTCTGTAGAAGTCCGTCGCCAACCAATATGAGACAAAAAAATCACATTCGGCAGTACATGAATGCTTAAAATTAATATCCTGCAGGTGCTTCTGACCTTGCTTTTCCCTAAACGGTTTGAAGTCCAAGCGTTGAAATGCGTCCAGGTTTCTCCACCATGGAATTGCCCCACAGACAAGTAAGCTCGTAGAAATCTGAGCACACTCGGGTGCATGCAGAACTAGTGACATCGAGACAATTATTTAGCTGACTGCAACGTAAACGACGATATCGCATAATCTATCAGACATTTTTGCACAATAGTTGAAACCCATTCCACATATCGTTTAATACCTCGTCAGAACTATTCTTCATTTTTAAAATTCCTTATAAAGAATTCTTTATAGCAAGTGCGGGTACAATTTACCTCGACGAAAAGAATCGGTAGTTAATGTCTAGTTAATTATTCTCCTCAGATCTTGCCGTGACATATAAAATGTTTGTAATATCATAATGCTTGCCTGCTTGTCATCAGTTTTTGTCAAAGTTTCCGTTTTACACGTAGGCTTAACTTTCCCAATCCCTGTTACCCTTCTCGACGCTTAAGTCAATCAGAATTTTTTTCCAGACCGTTCGCATCGCCAGAAAGGGTTCTGAATTATTCTTTCAATTAAGTACTCGTTACCGAATTGTGTTGATATGGTGCCTAAAGCATTCTAGCTTGGTCTCTGTCAGAGTTCTCAGCGATTTTGTGAAAATCTTTAATTACTTTTAATATTTTGACGTCACTGTTATCAGTGGTGCCAGCCTCATGACTTCATGTCACGGTGCATGAGAAATCAGCTGAAAAAGACTGCATTTACATTGAGAGTGAATTAGCTTTGATAAGATTTTGAGGATTAACAAATTGCAAAGAACAGGAAAATGAGTGGGAGTTTGCTGATGTAGCCTATGAATTCGTAAGCTCCCCTGGAACATGAATTATTGGGCTCTTCCATTCGTTCGCTTTATGCATTGCGTCCACGAAACAGTTAGGCGGTCTTGAGCATGAATGCGAAACATCCGATACGAAGGACATCACTCTGAAGGAATAAAGAGAAATAAAAGCAGAATTTCGTTTGTTGCATAAAAAATTAACGATCACCAAGTGCGGAAATTCAAAACTTGTAAAGCTTTACGTTACTGCATGGGATGCGCGGGCAGGCAAGAGTAGCGTTGTTCTGCAACAGAACTCACACTTAGCTCAATCACCAACATAATTACTTCATATAACGTGTATTGTGAATGCAGGGCTTTGGTATTTTTTAAAAACGCTCTGCACTCACAAAAGGCAGAGTTCCCAGTTGCTCTGTCTGCAACAACTTTCACCTGCTACAGTAAATTTCCAGACCTTTCTTGGTCGGCAAAAAAGCGATGCGTAGCCTTAAGCCATCTGAAAGTTGATATCTAACTACCTGCAGCCATTGACGTCTACAACCATGCTACCATCAAGTATGATTAAGCTGTCAGCATAGCAGTCCTTCATTCACCATGCAACTGTGAGTCTCTCGCGTTTTGGCGTAGATTAGGAAGCGCCTGGGCTCCAGAAACGAGCAGGGAAGGTCCCTACAGATAAACTTTGCATCGTATCTTAAGTGAACTACTTCTGAGCTACCTAATGAACTTCTCGGTACCTCCAATTGGATGGAAAGAAGGTACAAGTAAACGAAGAAATTGCGCCAAAAAGAAAACAGCTGTAGCTTGTCTTCAAGAAAGGCTGATCCCTCGCAAGGGATGGCATACTCATTCTGGCAAGATTTCAAAAAACTTTAAAAGTCGGCTCAACAGCAAATAGGACTGCGTTGTTAAATAAGCTATCCTTATCGCCAACTGGAATACATATTTCGCTGAGACGCGAAACTGGCGGCCGAAGGCAAGTAGGGGCAGCTTTTACACCAAATAAACTAATGCTAGTAGATGGAAGCAAATCTTGTACCAATTTCCACCAGAATGGAGTTCAGAAGTTTAAAAAAGAAGAAAGCTTATACGAATCGAACACTATACTCTAAAATTCATAGTTGAACACTTATTTACTTGCTTAAAGTCTTAGGATAATATTGTCCCATGTTTCTCTTGAAATACTTGAGATAGACTTTAATAGTCATATTCGATAGAAGGAGATTTAAATACAACAACAAAAGCGGCAACAACGACAACAACAACAAGATTCGTAGTATTTCATGACCTTGACGAGATAAAAGTGTATGTCCAACAGGAAGATATATAGTCTGCTGAATGAGTTGAGAATCTTATTTTGCGTTTTGCGTTTTTCAGGAGTGGAAGGCTAATCGAAGGCTTGCTGATGGAAGACCTGCTTCCGTTCTATTGTGCAAGCAAGTATTCAAAGCTTCCTCAATTAGGCATGATTTTCACATGGACAGCTGCCGGACTGAAAATTTTTATTCTTATTTTTGAGGCCTTCTGAATTTTTACCCCAAGGATGATTTCCGGAAGCCAAGATTACTTAAGCAATGATGTATCTTTGTGCAAAGCATGGCTTTTCTCAGATCCACGTGGTCACAAGCAGGAGAGGAAGGAGCCGACTACTGTTGAGTAGGAACAGAGAAGTCAGACTGTCTACGTTGAGACTGATGCGAGCCAACTCGTTCCTTTTGACATAGCGCGTTACTAGTATAGCAAGTGATCATCTTTGTCCATGTTTACGGCATGCTTTGCGAGTCCTACAAGCTGCCGTATTCTACAAGCTGCCGTATCCTGCAAGCTGCTGTATCCTACAAGCTGCCGTATCCTACAAGCTGCTGTATCCTACAAGCTGCTGTATCCTACAAGCTGCTGTATCCTACAAGCTGCTGTATCCTACAAGCTGCAGTATCCTACAAGATCGCAAGGGATAACAAACTCATTCTGGCACCATTTCAAAAAAACTTTAAGTTATCTAACTAGTTCGTAACTGCAAGTTACCTTATCATACAAGCTACCGTATCCTACAACCAAGGAATCGAAGCTTCAAGAAAAACCAAGGACTACTCTGAGCTTGCTGGTTCAAATGCTAACAGAGAAAACATCTATAAAAGATTCCTAATTGAGAAGAATGTAGTACTGAAAAAACAAGTTGCTCGCATTTTACTTCCGGGATTATTCGAGAAAAATAGTTGCAATATTAAAAACAACCTGGGATGGCATAAATTCTATCATCAAAATGTCCAAACCAAAATTAAATGCTACGGCAAACCTAGTAGCACTTGCTCACGTCCTAGGGACAATGCCACTGCTTTTAATGAATACTTCTTCTCTTTTGGTAAGTCGATCAAAAACATCATCAAAGCTGCAAAGTATGACTTTAAACTACTTTGAATACTAACTCTACTACATATACTAAATATACTAATATACCAAATATACTAAATATACTAATACTACAAATACTACTTTAAATCAAATGTTAACTTCAGTATGTTCATTTCCGGCAAGACAACCACTAAAGTATCTAAAATTATTACTAACAAGTGTCGAAATCGTCTGGACCCAACAGCTTGTATACGAGGTTGTTAAAACGGCCGTTTATTTTAATAGCCTGCCTACGAGGCTGTAATAGCGAGCAAAGTCATTTCACTTGCTTGTTCCACATGACGTGTTTAAAATTGGCGAAAGGCGTTCCCGTGTATGCTTAGAAGTCAGGATCTCCTAATCTTGTTCAAACTGCCGTCCGATTTCAATACTCTCAAATATAAGTAAATAATTTGAAGCAGCTATGCATGATCGCCTGCACCTAGAAAATCCAAATTCAACTTACCAATTACAGTGTGGCTTTCGAAAGAAACTATTAGCGAACCATGCCCTAGTTAGGCTAGTTCAGCAAATCCAGTCAAATATTGACAAATGAAATTACACTCACGGCGTATTTCTTGCCTTACAGGAGGGTTTTGACGAAGTCATACATAACATGCTACTAAGTAAATGTATACTAAGTACGTATATAGCATGTATGCATGTATACTAGTATTTAGTTATTACATAGATCCAAGCAATAGTTCTACATGGCTCCGTTCTGGGACCCCACTTTTGTATTGATGACATATATTTACGACACTGCCTGTAGACTTCCCGAGCTCACCATTTTGCAGATGATACCAGCATCCTGGTAAGTCACTCATCGCTTAAAGGTTATCCGCAAGATCTCATCTAAGGACCTAGAAAATCGTTTTTACTGGCTTTGTGCAAATCATCTTGCCTTGAACGCTAAAAAGACTGACCTTGTACTGTTGAAACCAGATATCAGAAAAGCTAACTTTCCTGTTATTAGTATTGCCATCGAACGTAAGAAGATATTAGTTTTGAAAGTAAAATAACAAGGGGTCTAGACTATAGATCGATGTTTCCTTGACGTGGGAACTACATATTACGGAATTTTCCAAAAGGTTATTCAGAGTTTCTGGAGTTTTGTTAAGGGTTCGTAGTAAGTTTCTTTAGAAACACGTAAAAGTCTGTATTTGAGCCTATTGAAAAGTCTTCTTTTATATGGATGTCCTGTGTAGGGTTTTGATATTGGAAAAACCACAGATAACAAGATATCGCATACAAAAGCGGCGCTCAGAATTATAACTTTCTCAATTATTGACGATCCGACATGAAGCTATTTGCAAAAATGAAAATACACAAGCTTGATGATATGATAGAACTGAATAGATCTGCCTTTATGTTTGACTGGAAGAATGACGACCAGTCGTCACCCTTGAAATCCCTCTGCTCGTAGAGATCATAATGTGGAGGCAAAAGAAATGACCCGAAAAGAACGCGTAATGTACCAGTGACAAGAACTGCTATTTACAGTAGTCGATCCTTAACCAGTGTTCGTCCAAAAATCCTACATAAGCTTAGTAACTTACATATGAACGTAAGTATGGGTAAAATTCAAGTCAAAAGAAATTTAGTTGCACGCTATACTGGCAAGTATTAGAAGTGAATTAGCAGCCTAGTTTCTGAAATGCGCTGCCTAACATTTATTCATTTAAATCTGGAATACTAAGTCAGGCCGCTTGACTCACATTTCCTTGCACACTGGTTTAAAGCTTTTGCAAGGACCTTATAATTTATGTAGAAGTATACTTACTAAAGATATTTAAAAATATAATATATATATTCACATGGAAGCATTACTGGGGCTCTTCTTAAACTCCGATGAGCTTTGGTACGAAGAGCTCGCATGACCATTCTGCATTTGAGGTTACTCGATTTATTTCGTTTTAGGTTACGTCGTTTAGGTTACTTCTCCTCGCAGTCGGCTTAGTCAATTGGGTTATGTAACCTGTCGTTGTCCAGCGCATTTATAAAGTACTTATTCACTCCTTGCTGCTGTCTGAGATCCGTTTGCTTATACTGTTTGTGTGCTCTCTATTTTACTACAAACGAGGTTACATTAATCTTTGTTGCGCAAATTTTTACTTTATCAATCATTGTGCTGTATTATGTTGTGCAACTCCACCTGCGGATGAACGCAGCCGGACCCAAGTACGCATAAAGGAGGAGGGTTAGATCTCTGCCGAGGAACTATAAAAACTAGGCGTGCATTCATGAATAAAGTTATTAAAGTTTCTAGAGTTTCAACCCATCTCCAGTTGCATTGCTATACACTCCCTGGCAGGAACAATCAACATGCATCTCATTGATATCTATGCACTTAGTGAGGTAAGCAAAGCCGAAATGAAAGACGCGTTTTACGACGAGCTTAACAATGTGCTAGACAAACTTCCCCAATGTGAAATTTCCATCGTCCTATGCGCATAGAAGTCACCGAAGTGGTTGGGAGGCCGTACTTGGTCGCTTTTCACATGGACATCCAAACGATAATGGCTTGCGATTGCTGTCCTTTGCTTCCGACTATGAACTAGTTGTGGGTAATAGCATTTTCCGCCACCCTCGAAAACACCAGCTCTCCTGGCGAGCCCCCAACGGCAAGGATTGCTCTTCTTTAGACTATGTACTCAAAATTAGGAGGATCCGGTCGTCCCTGCGCGATTTAAGGGTCAAAAGGAGCGCCGACTGTGAATCCGACCATCATCCTGTTTGTGCAAAGTTGATGCTACACTTAAAGCAAGCGCCTGAGAAAGATCTGCCGCCAATCCGTGAGCGGTCCAAGCTAGTTGACCCCGTCGTAAGAGCCGAGTTCCAACTAGAGCTTGGAAACAGATTTGCCTTACTAGAGGATTCTGACGATGTTGATGTTGCAGCAGAACAGTTCATGGATACGTTAGTAAAATTAGCAACAGAGGACTGTTCTATTTTACGTCGGCAAAGACGACCTTTCTCCCAAGCCACTCTACATCTAATAGATGAACGCATTTAACATGAACTTATTGGACTACGACACAGAACCAAAGGTGCACAACTTTCTTAACATAATGTATGAAAATCTTCTTGTGCCGGCTATCAATAAGCCAACTAGAATTACCAAAAACACTGCCACATGTATAGATAACATATTTTTT